>CAWUBA010000051.1:0-64908 GCA_963920205.1 Stenodema calcarata | reverse complement strand
CGAAAAAAGTAGATCTCATATCGACTTGAGGTGTTCATTTGAGTTTGAATGGACCTTCACGAAGAGCAATTGTCGACTCAAATACATCGAGAAAACGAGAAAAAGTGGACTTCATATCGACTTGAGGTGTATATTTGAGTTTGAATGGACCTTCACGAAGAGCAATTGTCGACTCAAATACATCGAGAAAACGAAAAAACGTAGACTTCATATCGACTTGAGGTGTTCATTTGAGTTCGAATGGACCTTCAACAAGAGCAATTGTCGACTCAAATACATCGTGAAAACGAAAAAAAGTAGGATTCATATCGACTCGAGGTGTATATTTGAGTTCGAATAGACCTTCATGAAGAGCAAATGTCGACTCAAATACATCGTGAACACGAAAAAAAGTAGACTTCATATCGACTTGAGGTGTATATTTGAGTTCGAATGGACCTTAAACAAGAGCAATTGTCGAATCAAATACATTGTGAAAACGAAAAAAAGTAGACTTCATATAGACTCGAGGTGTTTATTTGAGTTCGAATGGACCTTCAAGAAGAGTAAGTGTCAAATCAAATACATCGAAACAAACGAGAAAAGTAGACTTCATATCGAATCGAGGTGTTAATGTTTATTTGAGTTCGAATGGACCTTCAACAAGAGCAATTGTCGACAATAATACATCGAGAAAACGAAAAAAAGTAGACTTCATATCGACTTGAGGTGTATATTTGAGTTCGAATGGACCTTCAAGAAGAGCAATTGTCGACAATAATACATCGTGAAAACGAAAAAAAGTAGACTTCATATCGACTTGAGGTGTATATTTGAGTTCGAATGGACCTTAAACAAGAGCAATTGTTGACTCAAATACATCGTGAAAACGAAAAAAAGTAGACTTCATATCGACTTGAGGTGTATATTTGAGTTCGAATGGACCTTCAAGAAGAGCAATTGTCGACAATAATACATTGTGAAAACGAAAAAACGTAGACTTCATATCGACTTGAGGTGTATATTTGAGTTCGAATGGACCTTCAAGAAGAGCAATTGTCGACAATAATACATCGTGAAAACGAAAAAAAGTAGACTTCATATCGACTTGAGGTGTTTATTTGAGTTCGAATGGACCTTCAACAAGAGCAATTGTCGACAATAATACATCGTGAAAACGAAGAAAAGTGGACTTCATATCGACTCGAGGTGTATTTTTGAGTTCGAATGGACCTTCAAGAAGAGCAATTGTCGACTCAAATACATCGTGAAAACGAAAAAAAGTAGACTTCATATCGACTCGAGGTGTTTATTTGAGTTCGAATGGACCTTCAAGAAGAGCAATTGTCGACTCAAATACATCGTGAAAACGAAAAAAAGTAGACTTCATATCGACTCGAGGTGTTTATTTAAGTTCGAATCGACCTTCAAGAAGAGCAATTGTCGACTCAAATACATCGAGAAAACGAAAAAAAGTAGACTTCATATCGACTTGAGGTGTATATTTGAGTTCGAATGGACCTTCAAGAAGAGCAATTGCCTACTCAAATACATCGAGAAAACGAAAAAAAGTAGACTTCATATCGACTTGGGGTGTATATTTGAGTTCGAATGGACCTTCAAGAAGAGCAATTGTCGACTCAAATACATCGTGAATACGAAAAAAAGTAGACTTCAAATCGACTTGAGGTGTATATTTGAGTTTGAATGGACCTTCACGAAGAGCAATTGTCGACTCAAATACATCGAGAAAACGAAAAAAGTAGACTTCATATCGACTTGAGGTGTATATTTGAGTTCGATGGACCTTCAAGAAGAGCAATTGTCGACTCAAATACATTGTGAAAACGAAAAAACGTAGACTTCATATCGACTTGAGGTGTATATTTGAGTTCGAATGGACCTTAAACAAGAGCAATTGTCGACTCAAATACATCGAGAAAACGAAAAAAAGTAGACTTCATATCGACTTGAGGTGTATATTTGAGTTTGAATGGACCTTCACGAAGAGCAATTGTCGACTCAAATACATCGAGAAAACGAAAAAAGTAGACTTCATATCGACTCGAGGTGTTTATTTGAGTTCGAATCGACCTTCAAGAAGAGCAATTTTCGACTCAAATACATCGTGAAAACGAAAAAAAGTAGACTTCATATCGACTCGAGGTGTTTATTTGAGTTCGAATCGACCTTCAAGAAGAGCAATTTTCGACTCAAATACATCGAGTAAACGAAAAAAAGTAGACTTCATATCGACTTGAGGTGTATATGTGAGTTCGAATGGACCTTCAAGAAGAGCAACTGTCGACTCAAATACATCGTGAAAACGAAAAAAGTAGATCTCATATCGACTTGAGGTGTTCATTTGAGTTTGAATGGACCTTCACGAAGAGCAATTGTCGACTCAAATACATCGAGAAAACGAGAAAAAGTGGACTTCATATCGACTTGAGGTGTATATATGAGTTTGAATGGACCTTCACGAAGAGCAATTGTCGACTCAAATACATCAAAACAAGCGAGAAAAGTAGACTTCATACCTATCGACTGGATGTGTTAATTTGAAATCGAAGAGCAATTGTTAACTCAAATAAATCGAAATAAACGAGATTAGTAAGTAGACTTCATATCGAATCGAGGTTCTACGAATAAACCTTTTGATTTGATTTGAACAGTATTCTTCTCGACATTATATTCTTTCTACATAGAAATTTGAAATTCGAAATTTCTTCAACATTGTTTTCTACTTCTCATATTACGATTTTCAATCCAACTATTCGGTACCAACTGAGGAAAAGATGATTCGCAGTATTTTCCGTCAGAAAAAACCGTTCACTCAAATGATCCCGCTCTGAAGGTACCGACATCGTCTTGAAGGTCGCGTGACGTATCCCTCCACAGGTACTAAAACCCGCTCATGTGAAAAATCGATTCTCTTTCGAAAAACTTGAAGGAAGAAAGATGAAATTCCATAATCACGACGATTGTAGTATATGCCGGCGATGGGACAAAAACTCGTACGGAGGATCCAATCTCCGTAGGAGGAACTTGTTTTTCGCCGGGGCAATATTTCACTGAGGTGCCGCGTACGGCTTTGGACAGAAAAGATAGAAACGGGATGGGGGCGATTAATGGAATAAAATTATGGGCTTTCTTGACGGTATCATCCCATTACTCCTTTGAACTATGCCAGCAACGAGAAAAAATTAAAATAAACAACGTTTTACAAAACTTGATAATACAAGAGGTACATAATATACAAGAGGTACATAATGGGTACAAGAGGTACAAGAGGTACATAACTGAATAAACTGGCATTTCCTGACTACATAATATTATTATGTAGTGAGGAAATGCCAGTTTATTCAGTAGGCGTTTTTTAATAAACAATTTCTTAATAGTTTGTTATTGGTTTGGTATTGTTATGTTCGGTTTCAAATAAGGTTCATTGCGGCTGTCAACCGATTAGGACATTGTAGATGTGCTCAGCAAGGTGTCAACCTGATTTTGACATGAAAATTTCTTTGCTCTTGCCTACCCCCGATTTTGTGTAACGATTTTGTGACATACTCCTTTAAGCATGATTTTTACGTCTGTGTACATCCCACGGTAATCGTTCACTGCTCGTTGGAATCGTCAGATTTTGGTTAAATATCTTCGATAATGAACCATTGGAATCGACTAAAGAAAAATGTTTTTTAACCTCCCCCTCAAAATTTGAGGGTTTACGTTTCAAGAATAGGTACCTACGTAGATTCACAAAATCGATATAAAAATAAAAAATAAAAAAAATCCGTCCGTCCGCCGTACGCCGTCCGCGGCACTTTGCCCAGTTATTATAGAATAGTTTCATGTTAACCAGACGCACCTAGCTACCTTCAGTCGCAGGAGAACTGTACAGGATGAAAAACTGAGGGTAAACAATGTAGTCAGTCACACAACTACGAGCGGTTCAAGTTAACTATAAAACTAGATAACTTCGTAGTGTCGCATGTCGTTTTCATTTTGGTTTATTAGGTATCTTCAATAATAAACCATTGGAATTGACCGAAGAAAAAAATTGTTTAAACCACCCTCAAAATTTGTTGGTTTACGTTTCTAGATAGATACGTAGATTCAGTCTTTGTCCAGTTGGCGTTGTACTAAAATAACGAAATTTTGTTTACGGGTTTGGACCAACCCTCGAAAGTTTCATGACCCTAGGTCAAGGGGAAGGGGTTCAAAACGAAATTTGAAATTTCAGTTCACACCTGAACTAAAATTTCAACTGAAATGGGCCCATTACCATCTTGGTGAGGATCCCAGAGAATAAATCTCGGACTTGCTAGTTTAGTGATCTATCTACTATCACAGTCAAGACGTCTGCGTACGCGAGAAGAAGCGGGAAACTTGAAAAGTTACACAAAAACTAGCGTATCATGCAAAGACATTTTCATGTCAAGGTTCGAGACTCTCACGAGGGTCTCTCCGTTTTTTTGCACAGCGTTCGCAACTAAACAAAATGTGTCGTAAATATGAATTTTTGCTAACAGTTGCTGGATCACTAGCATGCTTTCCGTGGGGGATCGTTTCATTTAGGACAATCATAGTAACGAAAAATGCTGCCTCTCGGTAATGGACAGACGGTTATTTTTGCATTGAATTATTTCGTACAGTTGAGGGACACACGAGGATATTGTATAAACAACAGTGAAATACATCATTTATATAAATAATTTATAGACCATCACTGAGCTAGTTACCCCCCTACCTCACTATTTGTCACCTATTTGGAAAAATATTTTAGCGCATTACTAAACTTGCTTCGTATAACTATTGGAGTCACAAGGTAATTGTATACAGAGCAGTGATCTAGGCAGAAGTTGTGATCTTTTCAGAAGGTAATAAACCATTGTGGAAACATTAGAAGCGTTTTTTGATAGATGAGGGGTGCTAAAAGGTATCTCCATTACTCGGCTTTTCTACAGTAATTATGGGACAAACTCAAGGAATCAATTCTACAGCTAATTTGCAACAAAAAGTGCGTCGTAGGGTTTTTTTTTTTTTTTTTCATTACACAACTGAAACTAGATCCTAAATGTTAGATTAATTATTATAATAAATTATCACTAATTATTAACAATTTTATCAAGTACCTAGTGAAAATTATTATAATTTATTGTTAGGTATTAATAATTCGTATTTATTAATAATAATAATTATTATTAATTATGATTAATTAATACGATAAAATTCTGGGGTTTTTAATACTACGTCGGTAATAACTTTTCTATAAAAGAAGTACCTACCAACAAACATTCGAAATTACCTTCATTTCCATAGCACGAAACGCACCTCAGAACAACAAACTCGACATCACTTAAGCCATATGATGTTCCAAAGAGCTTGTTAGTATGAAAATGGACCTGTATTTCAACAGTTTGATTCACGATCCTGTAGTGAGGCACAATCTTTGAGCCTTCATTGTGAACGAACGGCTGGTCGTACAAAGCTGCGGATGGTCTTAAAAAATTCTACGGAACAAACTCTATCTAAATATGAAATAAAAAACATACCGTTCTATATGAATTTTTCGAGATATGAAATTTTCAAAATTTCAAAATTCGTTTTGAACCCCTTCCCCTTGACCTAGGGTTATGAAAAGTTTCGAGGACCATTGTGGGGTTGGTCGAAACCCATAAAAAAAATTTCGTAATTTTAACTCAACGCTAACTGGGCAAAGTGGCGCGGACGGCGGACGGCGGACGGCGTACGGCGTACGGCGTACGGCGTACGGCGGACGGACGGATTTTTGGTTTATTATCTTCGATAATGAACCATTGGAATCGCCCAAAGAAAAAATTTTTTTAACCCCCCCTCAAAATTTGTTGGTTTACGTTTCAAGACACGTAGATTCAGAAAATCGAATAAAAAAAAATCCGTCCGTCCGCCGTACGCCGTACGCCGTACACCGTACGCCGTACGCCGTACGCCGTACGCCGTCCCCCGTACGCCGTCCGCCGTCCGCGCCACTTTGCCCAGTTAGCGTTGAGCTAAAATTACGAAATTTGGTTTCTGGGTTTGGACCAGCCCCACAATGATCCTCGAAACTTTTCATAACCCTAGGTCAAGGGGAAGGGGTTCAAAACGAAATTTAAAATTTCGACAATGTCATATCTCCAAATATTTAACTGAACCGTGTAATGTTTAGTTCACTTTTGAATGACCTGAAAAATTACGAATCTTTTAAGACCAATTGGATTTTTGTGCGACCAGCTGTTCGTTCACAGTGAGCGCGCAAAGGTTTAGGAAAAACACTAAACTTTCGCGCCGAAAACGGCCGTTATGTGACCCAACCACCAGACGCCCAGAATAAAACTACCTTTTTTCATCTTCCCGGTAAACTACAGTCTAGAAATTTTAACCGTGAGTCGGGGATAGACCACATTGCAATATTTACACGGTTTCTCATCTTTAAAATTGTTTAAATAATACCTTTTTGTAATAATACAAATTAAATTTTGATGATGAGCTATTGACTTGAAATTTTAAAAATAGGTCACAATGCAATATTCACTCGGTTTCTTGTCTGTAAAATTGTTTAAATAATACCTATTTGTTTAAACGAATTAAATGTTGATGATGAGCTAGATACTTGAAATTTTAAATATAGGTCTGAAATGGATGACATTTCATTATTCACTCGGTTTGTATGACATGGTATGAGTATGGTATGGTATATTATTGTATGTATGATTTGGTATAATACAGTATGGTATGATAGGAAAGAAATTCGTATGGTATGGTATGAGTACGGTGAGAATATGGTATGGTGCCGATTTGCAATACAGTCTGGTATAGACAGAGGGGTGATCTGCACAAGGAAGATAATAAACCGTTGTGTCAAGAATTTGCAGAGTTTTTTTTATTCGATTTTCTGAATCTACGTATCTTGAAACGTAAACCAACAAATTTTGAGGGGGGGTTAAAAATTTTTTTTCTTTGGGCGATTCCAATGGTTCATTATCGAAGATAATAAACCAAAACCGACTTTTTTCACTTTTAGGATTGTTTTCGTGTTTTCGACCTTGTTTCAGTAAAACGGCTCTAACTCCCTTAAATTATTATGCAAAATAAATGATGATGTTGAGGGAAGGATTACATTCTTACATTCTTACTGACGGTCAAACTAAATCACACACACAAAGTAAATGATTTTTTAAGACAATCCTAATTTATGAAGAAAATGGCTAAAGTCCAAAATTTGAAGATTTCATAAAAATCACCGTTTTTTCTTCCGTATTTTGCGCTATTAGTGCGAGGTTCGGTCGGCGTGCACTCCTTGTCAGAACTTGCGTGCAAAACTGGTCGAGCATCTCAGCTTTCCAATGGTATAAACGATTCCAATGGTTCATTATCGAAGATAATAAAACAAAGAAAATACGTTTTTCACAGTGAAATTTGGTGGAGAAAAGGAGTCCTGAAAAACGTTGGTTTTTAGATGAAAATCAACGTTTTCCACCAAAAGCCAATTTCCTTCATGGGAGAGACTTCGGTATCGCAATTTAGGCATTTTTTGACGCTGAATCGAATGGTGACAGTTCAATGCCTCCCTGATAAGAAAGACACTCGTTTCTTAAATAATTATTCATTTTTAAAAAAAATTACTTAATTAGGTAAGTTTTTTTTATTTTTTTAAAGGAATCAACAATTTAATAACAAGAAGACTTGATACTTGAAATATAACATTGCACACACTGGTAAGAGACAATTATTACAAGTATTTGTATTTGTACTAGAGTCAAAACGAGTTGCACGGAATCAAGAGCAAGACTAATTTAAAGAATCAGAACACACGTAATATGTATATGACGATTATGTTATGTATACGTTATGTATTAGAAGAAGAAGAAGAAGAAATACGTTTATTTAAACATAGCAATAAGTGATGTACAATATCGAAAGAGACATTCTTATAAACAGTACGACATGGTTTTTTCAACCGTCTGCCGGACATTCGGATTTTATATATTTTTTTTTTTCTCTAATCCACTAATTTTTTTTTTTTTTTTTTAATCATCTTTATTGTTACAACTGTATATATACAACTGTATAATATATTATACATCTAGTGACTTCACTCTGTTAGTTAATAATCCACTAATAAACTAAACTCTGCAAATTCTTGACACAACGGTTTATTATCTTCCTTGTGCAGATCACCCTTCTGTCTATACCAGACTGTGTTGCAAATCGGCACCATACCATATTCTCACCGTACTCATACCATACCATACGAATTTCTTTCCTATCATACCATACTGTACTATACCAAATCATACATACAATATTATACCATACCATACTCATACCATGTCATACAAACCGAGTGAATATTGAAATGTCATCCATTTCTGACCTATATTTAAAATTTCAAGTATCTAGCTCATCATCAAAATTTAATTTGTTCAACAATTTAATTCAACATTCAAAATTTAATAAATTCAACAATTTTACAGACAAGAAACCGGGTGAATATTGCATTTTGATCCAGTTCTGACCTATTTTTAAAATTTCAAGTCAATAGCTCATCAAAATCAAAATCAACATTTAATTTGTATTATAACAAAAAGGTATTATTTAAACAATTTTACAGATGAGAAACCGAGTGAATATTGCAATGTGGTCTATCCCCGACTCACGGTTAAAATTTCTAGAGTGTAGTTTTCCGGGAAGATGAAAAAAGGTAGTTTTATTCTGGGCGTCTGGGGGTTCACCCACCTTACGGGCGTTTTCGACGCGAAGTTTTTAGTGTTTTTCCTAAACCTTTGCGCGCTCACTGTGAACGAACGGCTGGTCGCACAAACATCCAATTGGTCTTAAAAGATTCGTAATTTTTCAGGTCATTCAAAAGTGAACTAAACATTGCACGGTTCAGTTAAATATTTTGAGATATGACATTGTCGAAATTTTAAATTTCATTTTGAACCCCTTCCCCTTGACCTAGGGTTATGAACAGTTTCGAGGATCATTGTGGGGTTGGTCGGAACCCATAAAAAAAATTTCGTAATTTTAACTCAACGCTAACTGGGCAAAGTGGCGCGGACGGCGGACGGGGGACGGCGTACGGCGGACGGACGGATTTTTTGGTTTATTATCTTCGATAATGAACCATTGGAATCGCCCAAAGAAAAAAATTTTTTAACCCCCCCTCAAAATTTGTTGGTTTACGTTTCAAGACACGTAGATTCAGAAAATCGAATAAAAAAAAATCCGTCCGTCCGCCGTACGCCGTACGCCGTACACCGTACGCCGTACGCCGTACGCCGTACGCCGTCCCCCGTACGCCGTCCGCCGTCCGCCGTCCACGCCGTTTTGCCCAGTTAGCGTTGAGCTAAAATTACGAAATTTGGTTTCTGGGTTTGGACCAGCCCCACAATGATCCTCGAAACTTTTCATAACCCTAGGTCAAGGGGAAGGGGTTCAAAACGAAATTTAAAATTTCGACAATGTCATATCTCCAAATATTTAACTGAACCGTGTAATGTTTAGTTCACTTTTGAATGACCTGAAAAATTACGAATCTTTTAAGACCAATTGGATTTTTGTGCGACCAGCTGTTCGTTCACAGTGAGCGCGCAAAGGTTTAGGAAAAACACTAAACTTTCGCGCCGAAAACGGCCGTTATGTGACCCAACCACCAGACGCCCAGAATAAAACTACCTTTTTTCATCTTCCCGGTAAACTACAGTCTAGAAATTTTAACCGTGAGTCGGGGATAGACCACATTGCAATATTTACTCGGTTTCTCATCTGTAAAATTGTTTAAATAATACCTTTTTGTAATAATACAAATTAAATTTTGATGATGAGCTATTGACTTGAAATTTTAAAAATAGGTTAGAACTGGATAACAATGCAATATTCACTCGGTTTCTTGTCTGTAAAATTGTTTAAATAATACCTATTTGTTTAAACAAATTAAATGTTGATGATGAGCTAGATACTTGAAATTTTAAATATAGGTCTGAAATGGATGACATTTCATTATTCACTCGGTTTGTATGACATGGTATGAGTATGGTATGGTATATTATTGTATGTATGATTTGGTATAATACAGTATGGTATGATAGGAAAGAAATTCGTATGGTATAGTATGAGTACGGTGAGAATATGGTATGGTGCCGATTTGCAATACAGTCTGGTATAGACAGAAGGGTGATGTGCACAAGGAAGATAATAAACCGTTGTGTCAAGAATTTGCAGAGTTTTTTAATTCGATTTTCTGAATCTACGTGTCTTGAAACGTAAACCAACAAATTTTGAGGGGGGGTTAAAAAATTTTTTTCTTTGGGCGATTCCAATGGTTCATTATCGAAGATAATAAACCAAAAATGAGACGCCAAAAAAACAAGTTTCTATATAGAAAATGAAGAAATTTAGGCGATGATGAATGACCGAATCGAGATTAGAATGTTGTAAGCACGTAATTACGAGTAGGTACATGCGTGGCTCCTACACCTAGTGATTTTGCAATGGTAGCGGACGATGTGGCGGGTGGCCATCGCTCTATCGCGGAGACTTCAGTAGGTGCTGAAGCCATGTGGGCAGGTGAAGAACTACACGAGGCATCCAGCTGTTCTCCCGAGACTCACAAAACACAAATATCCTCCTCGTCCTGACCAGCATCTTCTGCCGAGAGAGAAAGTACACCGTCGGAAGGGAAGTCTCGCACGGAATGCAAGGAATGCAATATAATACATCCAACAAGGAATACATACATCCAACGTCCACCATCATATGAAGAGGCAAAACCTATGCAGTCAGGGGGAGCAATTGACATTCTACAAGAAATTGTACCCGAAAATCAGCACAGTAGGTACCATGGTTCAAACGAATAGATAAACGAAAGCGATTTATACGCATGTTCTGTAAACTGAGAACCAATCGTGCCATAAGCCCTGTGTATCTTTAGAAACCGTATAAACCGTAGAGAAAATGCTATCTGTGACTGCGGTCATCCGACAGGTAGCTGGGAACACCAGGTGATGGAATGCCCTACTTACAGCATAGAAAGAAAGTCATGTTTGACAAGCTAGTAAGATTTAGTAAGACTTAGTAACATAACAAGTCCATTCAATTACGTAACCTTATTACTCACTGAAAAAACTCTGCAAATTCTTGACACAACGGTTCATTATCTTCTTTGTACAGATCACCCTTCTGTTTAGATCATTAGGTCTAAATGTCTAGATCCTAAATGTTAGATTAATTATTATTATGAACTATCACTAATTATTAATAATTTTATCAAGTACCTAGTGAAAATTATTATGATTTATTGTTAGGTATTAATCATTTGTACTTATTATTAATAATTATTATTATTAATTATGAATGAATGAATGAATGAAAACATGCCTTTATTATGAACAATAAATAATACAATTCTTGTTAACGAGGAGCCATGCAATAATCGTGGCCACATAGGGCCGTCCGATGAGTTTGCCATAATTAATACATCTTACAACTCTAATACAATACAGAATTGGAACTGCCTACCTTAAATATACTTGCAACCTTAATATACAGATAACAATTAATATAAATCGATCAAATCAAACAAGTCACCTACATAAATCCATATTCAATCATGGTTTTGTGCCTTAGTTGCCATGCCACCGAGCAGTACTTAATCAAACTAACATTCCCAGACTTAATAATCCCCAAATTTGTATTAGTATTTATACTCATCCCAGCCAAGTTCTGCCCTACCCAGGCATCGCCGTCTCAAGGTAACCAGAGCCGAACATTTTCCAATGAAATGGAAAGCGTTCTCAACTTCACCACTGCTACACAAGTCACAAGTCTGATTGTTTGACCCATACGACGTATACTTCAACGCTAAAAGGTCACCTCTGATCTTAAAAACCCACCTACATCGTTGAAACTCCTCGAACTTGCACAATGGTACTATGTCACTCTCACATCTAAGGGCCACATACTGAGGGTGATTTCGAGAGCTAAGCGCCTTTTCCTCAAATTCGGAGTACATTTATTATTAATTATGATAAATTAATACCATATAATTCTGAGGTTTTTAATACTACGTCGGTAATAATTTTTCTATAAAAGAAGTACCTACCAACAAACATTCGAAATTACCTTCATTTCCGTAGCACGAAACGTATTTCAGAACAAAAAACTCGACATCACTAAAACCAGATGATGTTCCTCCCCTGGCTACATTATTAGGAAAATTGACCAACCTTTGAGCCAGGCTCAACCTTTGAGCCGTCATTGTGAACGAACGGCTGGTCGTACAAAGCTGCGGATGGTCTTAAAAAATTCTTAGGAATAAACTCTATCTAAAAATGAAATAAAAAACACACCGTTCTATATGAATTTTTCGAGTTTTGGAATTTTCAAAATTTCAAAATTCGTTTTGAACCCCTTCCCCTTGACCTAGGGTTATGAAAAGTTTCGAGGATCATTGTGGGGCTGGTCCAAACCCAGAAACCAAATTTCGTAATTTTAACTCAACGCTAACTGTTCAAAGTGGCGTTAAGTAATAGATAATTATCTAATTACTTATTATTATTATAATATTACTTTTTATAATAAGTAAGATAGATGTTTAAAAATGTTATGCTATCATTGGCCATATCACGATTACATTGACAAGAAAATCGTATATTTATTTTAAAAGTTGTAGTGGTTATGTTGAAATGTGGAATCTTCGTTTGAGAGGTAAATTTATTAACTCAATGCTAATTATGAAGCATGAAGTAATTATAGATTGACCATGGAATGTCATGGCTTTATGTTGTATGAATATGCTAAATAAAAATTATTAAAAAAAAGTCTACAGCGACTTATCATTTTCCATATAATCACTCATATGTCAAGATCATTAGCACTTAACTGCCATACGAACTAACTTTAAGCTCAAAATTCGCCAAACTCAATTAAAAACACAAACAAAATTTCTCCACTGCACTCAAGTTTTGTTTGTGTTTTCGGTGTGAATGTGACATATATGTTTTCGGTGTGAATGTGACACGTGTACGTCAACGTACGTTGACCCACCTGGTGCCACATTGCGCTTGATTGGAAAAAGATTTATACGGCTTCTCATAAGTTGGTATTATCTGGTATTATCCACGTTCTAGCGGTGTCGTAATATATCAGCATAGCGTTAGCTCATGAAATGACTTGGTTTATTATCTTCGATTATGAACTATTTGAATCGACCATAGAAACAAACGCTTACCCCCCTTAAAATTTGATGGTTTACGTTTCAAGATACGTAGATTCAGAAAATCGAATAATTTCAAAATTCGGTTAGAAGGATTTGTAGCTAAATCTTAGCTGCCTCAATCAAAACCTCTTTGTACTAAAAAAGAATGATTTAGCTCTGGTGCTAAGATTTAGCAACCTGCGTAAACCCTCGCTTTGAGCCCCAACGGTCCCTTCATGAAACTTATTTTCTGTTGTTCATTGTTCTCCTCCTCCGCTACAACGTTTCTTTACCGAAAGAACGCCGCAAAACATAAAAGCACCAGTGGTCGATACTATAGAAATTTGATTTAGACAGACGAAATCGGCCCATGAAATCTACATCGTCGTAGGTACAGTTCCAAATACCACTACTGATACTACTATAGTATGGATCTATTGAGCAACCCATCGAAATTTGGAACGTGAAAATCGAGATTATATAATATATATTATGCGGCCGAAAAGTTTGTGACCATTGGGCAAAAAGGGTGGGCTTCGCTCAGACAACTACTTTGATATTGCCAATTTTTGGGAGGAATTTCCGAGGGAGGGGGGGGGGGATTGAAAATGTATGGGTAATCCACTTTATGAAGACTCATGGCATTTTTCGTCTTGGGTCAGAAGAGTTCTGCAAATCTGATTCGGTCGCTCTTTCGCTTTTACTTTCATACTTTACGGTCTGGCGGACCTGCTCAGAGCGGAAGGTAAATGGAAATATGAGGAGGTCGTGAGCAAATCGCTCCTTCGGGATGCGGAAATCTCTCGTAATAAACAGCTCAGGCCACTATCTTGATATGAGGTGCAAGATTTTCGGACCAGTTTCAAGCTCAAACGGTATGTGTTCTGTAGAAAAAAAGGCCTTTATAGAAAATACTTTTCCTCATAGTGTATTATGATAGGCATCTATATCTCATTTCATAAATCACACAATTGAGGTGCTTTCTTTCGAACGGGCTCATATCCATTTATATCCACTCTGCACATCTCATATCCATTTTTTGTTTTTCTTGGAAAATGAATCTTGGGATAAAGCCTAGGCCAGCTATCCCAAGGTAGCTAGGTAGCACCTCCTGAGTTGCGTTCCTTCCGAAACGGTTTCAATCCACCTCCAAAAGCTTGCTGACAATCGGCTTATCATCAAAATGGTCTATACTTATCCACCCCGTTATGTCCAATTAAAACTTTTTCATCAAAGTGGCTTTCATCCATTTGATATTGGTATCTATGAAGTTCATTCCACATCGAATGGGCTTACATCCAGATTGATATTGGTATCTATGAAGTTCATTCCACATCGAATGGGCTTACATCCAGATTGGTATTATCCACTTCTATTAGGTATTGAATGTGATTCATTACTCAACCGTTACATTACTCACTGGGTAGGCTACTATCGGTCATTCTGCAGTCTAAAGGTGAATCCGCGAACCCTTGTGTTTCGTCTATACCGTTTTCGTAGGGGACATCGGCTATTCTTTCAACTTCACGTTCATTGGAAAAGAAAAAATCCACAGTCCACACACATGAGGCTACATGAGCAAGTTTTTGAAGAAATGACTGGTTTTATGTAAAATGTCTCCATTGAAAGACTAGATGTCCTTGGAGAACATCTCAAGTCTGAATCTAAGTCTCATTCTGATTTGACCATGGTGTTCAGCGTAAAAAAAACACTTTAAAATGAGGTGTCACTTGTCAGAAGGTTTCGTTACGGGAATTTATGGGTAATTTCCCCCTCCCCCCTATAACTCCCCAAAACCCTTCCCTACAATGGCTTGATTCTGCCGAACTACGAACTTAGCCTTTCGACTGCCAGGATGTGATGTTTTTATTCGAGTCCCAAACTTTTGTTTTTTTTTTCAAAATGGCTCATACCCACGGTTTTATCAAACAGGCTTAAATCCAAATTGAGAATGGTCGTATCACTTCTGAAATGTGAGGTAGATGTTTTAAAATGTATGGTCTTATTAACATTGCTGTGTAGAAACTATAAGGAAAAGTTGGGAACCTTGAGACATTTGCATCGCGTCATATATTGATTTTTTCAGTTTCCCCAAAAAAGTTCTAAGTGGAAAGAAATCTATACTATGAAGTCATCAACTACTGCCCTTCGGTTATAGGTATTTCATTAAAAACACTCGACTTTATCGACTTATTATTTTCCAGATTAACCCCTGTAATTCTAATATTTTAGAAACGTAGAGTGTATAAATATGTAAATGATCGTAAAAACTCTGCAAATTCTTGATAAAACGGTTTATCATCTTTGAGCAGATCACCCTAATCTAATTCACGAAATGATAGATGGAACTCTAGCTCACAATCCAAATTTGATAAAATGAATAGGTACCGACTGTTTAATCAATTTTACAGACAAGAAACCGAGTAAATATTGCATTTTCATCCATTCTCGACCCATGTTTAAAATTTTAGGACTCATCATCCAAATTTAATTTGTTTAAACAAATAGGTAGGTATTGTTTAAACAATGTTACATACAAGAAACCGAGTGAATATTGCATTGTCATCCATCTGCAACCCATGTTTCAAATTACAAGACTAGCTCAACATCCAAATTTAATTTACTTAAACAAATAGGTAGGTATTGTTTAAACAATTTTGCAATCAGGAAACCGAGTGAATTTTACAGTCAGGGTGACCGATTGATGGGTCACAGATGGACGACAATGCAATATTCACTCGGTTTCCTGACTGTAAATTTTTTTTAAACAATAGGTACGTATTTGTTTATACAAATTAAATTTGGCTGTTGAGCTAGAGTTTCATCTATCTCATTTCGTTAATAATTAACGAAATGAGATAGATGAAACTATCTAATTATTAGATTAGGGTGATCTGCTCTAAGAAGATAATAAACCGATGTACCTATCAAGAATTGGGAGAGTTTTTTTTATTCGATTTTAGGAATCTACATATCTACATATTGTGAAAGGTAAACCCTCAAATGCTGTGGGGGGGGGGGGGTAATTTTTTCTCTTGGGCGATTACAAAGGTTGATTATCGAAGATAATAAACCAAAACTGTTTGGTTTGATAAACATGAACTCCATTACCGGAAGCAGGACAGCTGGACACCTCGGAGCCATTCGCATTCTGGCAATGAATGGTCGGGAAAGTGATGCTCCTGTTTATTAATAAAGAGCAGATTCCCAGAGTTACCTTGGAGTATTTGCGGCTGTTAGTTGTTTCGATGATTCTGTTTCCAAGCAATTATGTTTATAGTTATTGTTGTGGATTGATTGAAAAGTTCATTCTTGTGTAGACCACTCTATTGATACGTATAACGAATAAAAGAATTTACTACAACAAAAGGTTATGGGCCCAGCACGCGAAGATAGACTAGGAAAGGTGATGCATTGGCAGCAGAAGACCACGAGAGCACCCAAACAAAAGTGAGTGGCATTGTAAAGTTGAATAAGAAAAATTATAAGACGTGGTCATTCAACCTTCGACTTGAGCTAGAAGATCTTAATTTATACGAGACAGTAACCACCGAAGACGATGCACTATTTGCTGCTCTTGATGCTGGGAAGAAGAAAAAGGCATTCCGGTTGATAGCGAGAACAATCACGGAGGACATTCAGAGTGATACGAGTATATTGGATATCACATGTCCTCGAGAATTATGGAGGAAACTGGCTTCCAGGTTTCAACCGAAAACTAGATTGCGTCGCCTTCAAGCTTCTAAAAGCTTATACTCGGCAAAAATGCAATCCGATGAGGATATGGAAAGTTATGTGAACCGGGTGTTGGGATATGCTTCAGAAGTGGTGAAAGCAGGAAGTGCGAAAATTTGTGATGAACAGGTATGCAACGTACTAATCAATGGTTTGCCTGACGATTATGAAACCATTGTTAGCATGGTTTGCACATTCAAGGACGATGAATACACTCCTGAGAAGTTGGAAAGTTTATTATGTGGTGAATATAGAAGAAAATTGCTCAAGAAAGATGAAATGGAGATGGCTACAGATTCTAAGGCATTATGGGTTCAACGAGATTCCAGACGGAAGAGTTTCACCTGTTACAACTGTGGAGGAGAAGGGCATATCGCAAAATTTTGCCGAAGGAAGAAATATGAACGAGAAAATATTCGAGATAATAATGAAAAGAAAAATGAAAATGGGAATCAATCAAAAATGAAATGTTGAAAGAAATGTTGAGCAGAAAATTCGATATGAAAGATTTGGGTGAATTAAATTATATATTAGGTATTGAAGTCAGGAAAGGAGACCATTCACTACGACTGAATCAGATTAAGTATATCAAGGAGATTTTGTCTGAATTCAATATGTCCGATTGCAAATCCGTCTCAACACCAATGGAAACCAATAATTGTAATAATTATTGTAATAATAATTATAATTATTATAATATAGGGAAGCAACATTGTCCAAAATCTGATGAAGATAGGAAAGATATGGAGAAGGTACCTTATCGTCGACTTGTTGGAAAACTTATGTACCTATCTCAAGCAACAAGACCTGACCTTGGCTTTGCGGTTTCAAAATTGGGACAATTCTCTTCGAA
This sequence comes from Stenodema calcarata, assembly GCA_963920205.1. Taxonomy (NCBI): domain Eukaryota; kingdom Metazoa; phylum Arthropoda; class Insecta; order Hemiptera; family Miridae; genus Stenodema; species Stenodema calcarata. The sequence continues at coordinate 47,119 of CAWUBA010000051.1, read as the reverse complement.
TCCCGGTAAGATGCACTGGATGGCGGTCAAGAGAGTGTTGCGGTACCTCAAAGGAACTATGAATTACGAATTTATAATTTATAGAGGAGATGATGACTTAGTGGGGTATTCGGATTCCGATTGGGCTGGATCTACAGATGATTGTAAGTCGACATCTGGGCTTGTTATCCAGTTGGGAGGATCACCGATAGTTTGGAGGTCGACAAAACAGAGAACGGTAGCTTTGTCAACCATGGAAGCGGAATTCATAGCAATGGCCGCTTGTGCTATGGACATGATATGGTTGATATAATATATCAACCATATCATGTCCATATTATGTCCTAGAAGAATTAGGTTATCCCTTGAAAAAGAAGCCAGAAATCAGGAGTGATAACCAAGCTGCAATAAGTTTTACGAAAGGCAACAACGTAAGCTCTCATTCAAGACATATAAATATAAAATACTTCTACGTGAGGGATTTAGTGAAAAATGAAACCTTGAGCATCAAGTAGGTACGTCTCGTCTCCCAATAACATTGCAGACATAATGACGAAGCCTTTAACAAGAAACTAGAATTTCAAGATCATGGAGTATATTGGGGTAAACAGAATCAGTGAAACGGAAGGGGGACTTTGTTAGTTGTTTCGATGATTCTGTTTCCAAGCAATTATGTTTATAGTTAATTAATTGTTGTGGATTGATTGAAAAGTTCATTCTTGTGTAGACCACTCTATTGATACGTATAACGAATAAAAGAATTTACTACAACAGCGGCGGCAGATGGATTTATAGAGACATTGAATTTAATGATTGTGAACATCAATAAGTGATGAATTGCGACAACCATCTTCAGGCTATTCATGTAATGGTAAAAAAGGTCTTGTTTGGAACAAATTCGAAAAAAAAAAACTGTAACTTGTAGTTGTACAAGTTACCTCGGTTATTATTAGCAACGGCCCCACATTTATATAAAGGTATAGCGTATATTCTGTTAATATCGGATGCCAGACGGAAAGAAGCCGGCAGGAGGTCTCCAGCTACCGTCTACGCGAGCTCCGGATTCTCGGAGCAACAGCTTGTTCTGTACACATCCCCGTAAATCTGCTTCCTCCCACGTTCCCTCGATCCGGGAGACGGGAGTTTGCCGGTGTAACGATGACCGTTTTATTAACTTTGTGTTGATACCCCAACCAGTCCCCGTCTGGACGCGAAATAATATATTACGTTTGTCTTCGACTTCTTATTCGGATATTTGAGACAAAGAAGGCCGTCTAAACATATTAACGACTTCGGAGATGAAGGGGATCGACCTTCTACTGTTTGCAATCGGAGATACCCACGGAAGTTGCCTGATTTTTTCGGCACTGCTGGATAACTGACGTATTCTTCTACGTTGATCGCAACACACAACTCATAATAATTACTTATACAAAAGAATTGCCGTATTGTTATGAAATATCGTGGCGCTTTTATCGTTATTGCCCCTGAAATCACCATATTTCTGATTGGTAGTAGGTACCTACCTACTTGATGGTTCTAGCCTTGCAAAGTTAACATTGGTTCCACTCAGTTCAAAGGTCTTTAGACGATCCTTAGTCTCAATCCTAAGTCTCAAGATCTTTAGAAAATCATGCCTCCTGCATTAAACGTTCCGAGGAATTTTCAAAACTTGAAACTTGACACTTTAAAATGATCATCCTGCTCCCGAAGATTGTTAGGTCACGGTGAATATTCTTCGAACTTCATCTTGACAATTTCATAATAATCCTGTCCAATAATGATTTTGTATATTTTTGTTTAAATATTTTTATAATATATAATATATAATTCATATATTAGGTATATGAATCAATTTAACAAATAATAATCCTGTCAAATAGCAATTTTGTATATTTTGGTGTAAATATCTATTTTTTTGTATAGGTAGGGGGGGGAGGATCCTTTCCTTCGGTTTTGGTTTGGATGTCACACCCAGACGTATGGTACTCACACACAAAGTGTTTTCTCAGTGAGGTTATCATGTGATGCAATCGATAATACCTATACCTACGTCCCAAAAGAACAGTTCAAGCAATTCACCTGCAACTCGACTAATAAAACTTTTCACGTCAATATATTTCAGAAAGGGTGAAAAGTGGGTCTTTTCAAATATTTGTATTTCCAAACTCCGTAGATTTCAATTTCCGAACCGAATGGTGTTTTAAAAAATTCAGTTCAGCTGTTTTAAGGATTTTACAACTGCGCATGCGCTACGGTTACTATTGGACCAATACTTTGTCCTTCGTTTAATCATCCTTCAAGTGTTTTCACCCGTTTTAGGACCCCGGAACCGGTTTGTCAAACCCCATTCATTTCTCAAGCGACAAAAAAAAAAGTGTCATTCCCCAAACTCCCTTTCGTTTATATAATTGCAACCCTCACCTTATAATACGCTACCATTTACATGTAATGCAGACAACCTATTACGAATTTCGGGCAACTTGGCGCCGCTACATTCCGTGCACGGACCACGGAGCACGTCTCCATCCATCTTATTCACCGATTTTCGTTTCTCAGAAACAATTATTATTTACGTTAGCTGAACTACAATTTAGTTAGCGACAGTCTCCTTCCACATTACCCACTTTTTTCTGTTCATCTCCGACGTTGATATTTTCAATGGATTAAAATGTACTTTCCTGTCACTCAACCGACCTGTACCTATTTCTATAACTTGTAAATATATACCTAGTTAATATAAACACAGGCAGAAAAACTGTAGACAACGATAAAAACGTATTTCGGTTTATTACTTTAATCATATATTTTATCATTACTCTCTTTGGAATTGCATATTTTATATTTATATCGGTAAGTAATACTTACTAAGTTCAAATTTGTTCAAATTATTTCTTGTAAGGGAACACAGGAACCGGCTGACCACCGACTTGGCCAACAAACTTCTCTTTTTGAAAGACATTCACAATAAATATTGGACCTGGTTTTAGCAGTTAATTTCTTTGGGTGCCTACATACCTACTATTGTTTGCTTGTACTTGAAATTCATTTTTAAATGTTATTGCATTTCTAACTTTGAGTTCGTTGTTAGGTCGCCGTACCTACGACTTGCCCAATTTTTTCACAGCCTTTTTGAAATAATCGATTAATCAAATAGGTATTATCGGTGACTCGATTAATCAAGGTGAAATAACCGTTGATCCCATTAATCGATTAATCGTTGGTCGATACCCATCCCTCGAAGAAACTGTAAATTGGCAATTACACCGAACTATGCCAAACAGCTGATTGGTTCGGAATAGCACAATGTGCTAAGCACATCCACAAGCACATTTCTTCTGTAATAAATTATGTTGGCTATCATTTCGCCTAATTTGGGGTTCGTTCATACTGTTAACAAGGTCACATAAATATCATACAAACTCTCAATAGTTATGCTGCAATATCTAAAGTTTTGCGAAAATTTGTTAAAAACGTAATGTGTACGGAGTTTTAAAAACTGTAGCTCCTACAATCCTATTTTCGGTGGAGTGGGGCAACCGTCAAAAAACATATGTCATTCGTGTTAACAATTCGCCCTGCGGTAACCGCCTCTATTCCGGGTGATCATCGAGGTCGTTTAATTGTGTCTGCGTGAGCGAGATGAACTGCTGGAGGAAACGCTGTTTTAATTAGAGGATGTCTTACGTGTGCGGTTGGTCGGCCGAAAGGAGTGTCTTCACTTTTGTGGTCTTCAGAGCAACTCTTTGTTTTAATCTAATCGTAAGTTGAAATCGACCTTCGCACACCTGCTTCTGTTCGATAGGTGCCCACTTTTCAGACGTGTATGATCGAAATCCCGCTGTGTGGAGAGTCAGAAGAAAATTGTAGCGTTTCGTGTAGAAAGCTGTGTATCCTGAGCGATAACGAAGGCCTGGTCAGCACCAACTACTCAGGTGTGCTATCTCCTAACGGAAGTAGCATGACCAAATGAGCGAATTATGAATGTGATATCAGACTATGCATGTCACAGTATTATACGTATCAAGAGTTTTCATATTACTGTGAAACTCCTCCGTACGGATAGACTTTTGGTTCCCCTAGGTGCCATAACGGACGAAAGTTGATGTTACGAGTAAAATTCATTTCAAAATACATTTTCTTCGAAAATTTGCTAAAATAAAGACTTAATTTGTAAAGAAAAGACTTAATCCCCTTTTACCTTTCCTTCCTTTTTAATTAGCCGCACCATACGTGATATGATGGACAGCTGGGAGCGAGATATCATAATATGATAATATCAGTGAACTGAATGTTACTAATAATTATTATTAGAAAAGTATTTGAAAATTATTAGAAAGTGAATTAAAGGCTTTAAATGTTGTTTCTCTTGTTTACAGGTCAGTTAATCTTTTGATAGACATTTATAGTTAAAAAGTTAATATTTTATAATTTTACATTAAATCTCTTGTTCACAGAGCAACGCAAATTGGTCTTTATTTCACCCTAGAGCTCATACGTCGAAACGCCATTATAGATATAACGGGGCACAACACTGCAATAGTCTTTTGATGCCAAAATATGTTTATTGACACGCCTTTATATAAAATACCTATATCGATGGCTATAAGAGCGAATTTTCGAAGAAATAATTAGTTTTATGTAAAATGTTTCTATTAAAGAACATGAGATTTATGGAGAACATCTCAAGTATCAACTACGTTTCTTCATCTTCAAAGTGCTCCAGTTTGAGAGCGGAATAAGATATCGCAATATTGCAATTCACCATCTTCACCATCAAGTGAGCAGAGGAGATTCAGTCAAGTATCTGGGTGTCATCTTAGACTGTCAACTCCACTGGAATCCCCACATCAGTTCGCTGGTAGGAACGGTACGAGGCAAAATCCTAAAACTAAAATACCTACTGGCAAGCCAAGTTTTACCTCTGCACATTAAACGGCTCCTATACCTCTCACTTCTGCGACCCGTCTGGCAGTATGCTTGCGGCATCTGGTGCTCAGCGTCAAACACGCAAATTAAAAGGATTCAGACCCTCCAAAATTGCATCTTACGAATAATAACGGGTGCTCCCTGGTATGTCCCCAATGCTACACTGCACGCTGACCTCAACGTTCCTCTCGTGGTGGACGTACTGACGGAGACATACAACAACGCTGCCAGCCGTATGTCCCACCACCAGAACCCGCTCGGCAGCTCAATCCTGGTCGAGCCTCGACCTCCAAAGATTATTACCAACCTTTCTTTACAATTATTGTTAATTCGTATTGCAATTCACTCATCATGTCTAGTCATAGCATCTGTTGTTATGTATTCTCCCATCATATTTATTAAGTCTGAATTATTACTCTACATTATAATAACAAATATTGTATAAAAATAATGCATTAGCGCTCCAAAGGGGGAGGCCTAATGCCACAGGTTCCAAGTGATGTAATATATACTTGTAGTCGCACTTGATAGTGTACAACACAATTAAGTTTCAATTTAAAAAAAACCCTCTTATTCAGCGTGTAAAAACTTTTAAAATGAGGTGTCACTTGACAGACCGTTTCATTTTTGGAATTTATGGGTGAACCTCCCCCCCCCCCCCCCTCCTCATCAACAAAAAACTCCCCAAAACTTCCCTCAGCTTTTGGACGGTGAAGTCAGAATTGCGATATCTCATTCCGTCGTCAGATTAGAGCAGACTAATCATGAAGCTTTTCTAGCTGTGTTCTTTTGTCCACCCTCACCACCTTCACTTGTTAGCTCTTGTCGCTATGTTCTTTTGTCTCGACACTATCCCCCCCTCCCCGCCACTGACTGTTGGGAGCTTTTGTCGCTGTGTTCTTTTGTCGCGACACCATCCCCACCACCACCTTCAGTTGGGAGCTTTTGTCGCGACACCATCCCCCCCCCACCACTGTCAGTTGGGAGCTTTTGTCGCGACACCCCCCCCCCCTCCCCCGCCACTGATAGTTGGGAGTTGATACACGTACGTTCTTTCATCTCATATATTTGAGGTCCTCGTAGGAACGCCCTGTATCACAGTGGTCGGAAAACCGATTTTATGAAAGCGAAATTTTCTGAATACGGAATCTTACTTATAGGAAATTTTACGCTGAACAAAAAAGTTCTATAGACATGGGGTCTAAAATGGAACCCATAATGTATCAATCAGGATTTCATTAAAAGGTGCTCCTTGTTGGCAATGCAAACAACATTTAATGTTATTACTGTTGCAAATTATATAATATATGTACTTGGTAATGCAACATTAAATATATATTTGAAAAATAACAGATTCATAATGATAATATAAATGATAATAAAACGAACTCAGCAGTGTAATAACGCAATAGGTGAAACACCGTTTTGCAGCACTGAAACAGTAAAAAACCGAAAAGTTGTTGGTAGTTGCAGCTGATTTTGGTTTTAATCCTCTACAGGAACATTACCGAAGAGATCCATAAAAGGATCTTGTTCACTTTTGGCAGACTTTGAAAGTTTCTTAGGGTATGAAAAACAAAATTGTCTCCAAATGTTTTTAAAATATTTTTTTGCATGAAATATGTTTGTTAAGAACCTATTTGGGGAGTATCCATCGTAGGTAGCACCAGAAACTTGTGAGTTAAACGGGCGAGCATCTACTACTGAGTTGTACCTAGTACGGATCGCTATTGCATCCGAAAGGAATGCGCGTCCTAACGTGTTTATTATACTTTCAAGAGGGAAGATTAGCGAGTAAACAAACCTGAGTTGTCTTGTGTAGGTATCTGGGTGTACTTTCTCTACAACACCCTTTCTTTCATTTTTATTTTTACCCTTTTTAGTCCCATAAAATCAGTTTTCCGACCACTGTGTGTAGCAAGGAATCGAAGCGTGGCGAACAGTCTTTCCATAGCAGATAATATGTATAATTATATAATATTATACTCTCTCTCATTGGCGTATCTTTCTTCGTCAAGTGAGGCCGAAGAATACTCAGCAGTTCGTCGAAAGATGAAGAATCGAATCTCAAATAGTTTTTAAAATCGTCGGGATTACAATTATCCCTTAGCTCCCGCAATAACTGCATATGCCAAATATATTTGGCACAGTCAGCCAGCCACTTTTTCTGACAAACTTCTTTTTTTTTCTTACTCTATAGATATATCTTCTCTGCAGGCTGTAGGCACAGTTAGCAGAACATAAGCAAGTAGCACCTCAGGCCTATCAGCCATCATGAGAAAAAACTGCAAATTTTTGACACAACGGTTTATTATCTTCCTTGTGCAGATCACCCTTCTGTCTATACCAGACTGTGTTGCAAATCGGCACCATACCATATTCTCACCGTACTCATACCATACCATACGAATTTCTTTTCTATCTTACCATACTGTACTAAATCATACATACAATAATATACCTTACCATACTCATACCATGTCATACAAACCGAGTGAATATTGAAATGTCATCCATTTCTGACCTATATTTAAAATTTCAAGTATCTAGCTCATCATCAAAATTTAATTTGTTTAAACAAATAGGTATTATTTAAACAATTTTACAGACAAGAAACCGAGTGAATATTGCATTGTGATCCATTTCTGACCTATATTTAAAATTTCAAGTATCTAGCTCATCATCAAAATTTAATTTGTTTAAACAAATAGGTATTATTTAAACAATTTTACATGAGAAACCGAGTGAATATTGCAATGTGGTCTATCCCCGACTCACGGTTAAAATTTCTAGACTGTAGTTTACCGGGAAGATGAAAAAAGGTAGTTTTATTCTGGGCGTCTGGAGGTTGACCCACGTAGCGGCCGTTTTCGACGCGAAAGTTTAGTGTTTTTCCTAAACCTTTGCGCGCTCACTGTGAACGAACGGCTTGTCGCACAAAAATCCAATTGGTCTTAAAAGATTCGTGATTTTTCAGGTCATTCAGAAGTGAACTATACATTGCACGGTTCAGTTAAATATCTTGAGATATGACATCGTCGAAATTTTGAATTTCATTTTGAACCCCTTCCCCTTGACCTAGGGTTATGAAAAGTTTCGAGGACCATTTTGGGGCTAGTCCAAACCCAGAAACCGAATTTCGTTATTTTATCTCAACGCTAACTGGGCAAAGTGCCGCGGACGGCGTACGGCGTACGGCGTACGGCGGACGGCGTACGGCGGACGGACGGATTTTGGTTTATTATCTTCGATAATGAACCATTGGAATCGCCCAAAGAAAAAAAAATTTTTTTTTATTCGATTTTCTGAATCTACGTATCTTGAAACGTAAACCAACAAATTTTGAGGGGGGATTAAAAAATTTTTTTCTTTGGGCGATTCCAATGGTTCATTATCGAAGATAATAAACCAAAATCTAAGGCAACACCGACAGAAACTCGCTCACTGACAAACTGAATCATCTGGATTTTCCCCTTATCCCTTTGAAATTTCTAAAGTGACAGCGCGCCATTCCACAGGACACGATTTTCGGAGGTTTTAACCCACACACGAACGTTTTTTCCCTTATAAAATAACCTGCCGCGCAAATCACTCGCAAACCATCTTTCCCTTCCCGTTCTTTCCCCTCGCGAATCCTCTCCCGTTTCTGCGTGACCCGATTTAGCAAGGGAAACACCTTTTGTCGCCGCGCTTTCCCTTCCCGTTCTTTCCTGCCATGTTTCCTCGCACGTTTCCACGTGCCGCGATTTTGGAGATAAAAGAACGTACGTGTATGGCCAGCAATTGTCGCAAAACCATCCCCCCCTTACCACCACTGTCAGTTGGGAGCTTTTGTCGCTGTGTTCTGTTGTCGTGACAATATCCCCCGACCACTGTCAGTTGGGAACTTTTGTCGCTGTGTTCTTTTGTCGCGACACCACCCCCCCCCCCCCACCAAGGTCAGTTGGGATCTTGTTTCCCTGGGTGCTTTTGTCGCGACACCGCCACCCCACCACTGTCAGTTGGGAGCTTGTGTCGCTGGGACCTTTTATCGCTTGTTACAACACCATGATTTGGGTTGAGATCGGACGAGGTTTACCCCATGTCGTCATTGGGTACGACTCGCGTATGGATCATAAGATCAAAATGTGTGTCCAATTAGCCCACTTGAGGAGTACCTAATCTACCAAAAGGGAACCTATTTACTTTTCGGAAAAAACTAGTTCCGATGCTGATACGACTTTCAAAGTTAATTATATAGGGTTTCCCACAAGTTGCCCCCCCCCCCTCCTGAAATCGTCCAAATGGGAGTAAACCAAAATTTTTTGTTGAATCTTCAAATTTTTGTTGCAAGGATCTCAAATAACACATTTGCGCACCCCACGCAACTGCGCCGCCTCGCGCAAGTGACACTAACTTTCTTATTTTAAATGGGAACTCCAATTTTTTATTTCAGATTCGGATTCTACTTCAAATTTCATGAACCTTTTACTTCGACAACAAAGAAAAATGGATTTTTTAAGGGCAAAACCAGCGTGTCTACTTGGAAACCTCTTCAGTAAATTACTGAAGCTTACGCGACCTTTTTTCCCTACCAGGAGTGTCTTTTGGCAGTGGATTCAGGATGGTCTGAAACGGATTTTGGTATGAAACTTTTCCGAAAATTCGAGTTTTAAAAATTTTGGACCGAGAACAATAGCTACATTTTCTTCGAAAATTTGCTAAAATATGCCCACATCGCGCGAAGTGGCTAACAATTATTGAACATTTTGTGTCCGCGCGGAACTGGCCGACACCCCAACCACACGACACTTTTCAATACAAACGCATCCTGAACTAGTGACGCAGTTCCGATCCCAAAGTCTCACAAGTCCTACACCCCAAAGATACAGGATTAGTTTCTGTCTCTCCTGGAAATTTTTTTTTTTAGAGATACAAGGTCGTCATGTGATGCCATCGTTAGAGTATTAGAGTATCAATACTCCGGATGGCTCTGTTTCATTGGATCAGGCTACAGTATAAATAAAATAAGAATGACTTTTTTTGTGATTATTTATGCGATAACGCCCATTATTCTCACGATTTTTTCTTCAAATTGGTAGGTACCGACAATACGGCATTATCTGATTGGGGGAGAGCTATTTAGCAATAATTGACCAGACGATTTTTTGAACCCTTGCTAACTGAAGTTATCGCATCATCACTTCTTTGTGTTGGTGTCGGAGGGGGGTTGATCGGAGCTGCCCAACCCGAGAGCAGGGCAACCTTCGTTATCATTCAACATCTGTCACGTGACCCGTTGCGTCCGTGTTGAATCGTGATAAGGAATAACCAATATGGCGGCAACTCGAGTAGTCATGCCGACTCGACGCCCTCTCGCTTGTTTGTAAAAAGATCGTTGTCGACCCTTCATTCTAGGAAGGCCTAAAGACATAGATTAATTATAGTTATGTATCATACTTTTTCCACAGAAATTCTGAGAATGAATTTCCACAATCATTTTAGCAGGAGCTTCTTTCATTCATAACCACACCGTAACAAGATGAATGTAATTCAAATCTCATCAGCAGTTTCTATATAATAATAATAATAAAGCCTTTATTCTGCTGGGTACAAGGTACAGTACATAGTGCAGACATGAATTACATTAAATTTTGAATTAAGAACAAATAATGACGGCAGTAAATTATGAATTAAGGACAGATTAAAATATGAATTTGGAGGCTATACAAACAAAAATAAAAATAAAGTTAAGGGCTAATTATAATACATATTACAATATATTATATATTATACATATTACATATGGTGCGTAGTTATACAAATTACATATTATACACATATACATATATATCATACATATATACTATATATTTAGAATCTATAAGTATAAGGGTAGAAATGAAAAGACTTGTTTGAAAAAGAAAACTGAAAACTGCGTATAATCCGAAAATGACAAAAGACGGGATGAGACTGAGCTCCCGTTCCAAGCCGTCCCAGCTCCAGAAAATGGGGAATGAAAAATGGTATCTCATTGGTGGATGATTTCTGAACACGTCATGAAAGGCCAATCGGAACCCTTCTTACATGCAGAAGTACATAGTCAATGTTCAGCCTAGTGAAGCTTTGGCAAACTAGGCATTAATCGATTTATTCAATCGATATGATCGATCGATTCTATAGAATCGATAAACATTTATCGATTATTATTATCGAAAAATATCAAATCCCGAAACGGCCAAACTGACTTTTCACGGTCCCTCGTGAAATTTTAAAATTTAAGTTTAAAGTATGAACGAATATAGTAACAATTTATAGGTAAATTAGTTACAAATTGATAAATCAGGACGGAATTAGTTACAGAGTTGCCTACTTATGGAGCTGGTTTCCCTATAACATTAAATTTTTTGCGATATTTATTTTGAACAGGGCAAAAAAAAGGCAGGTAACATTAAATATTCAGAACCTCCGTCTACAACTTACGAAGTAAAACCTTGTAAAATTTCGACAGAATCATGAATAGTTAAAGCTATGCAAAACAAACCCCGTTATATGCAAGAAAACGGTAAACCTATCGGCTTGTTGTTGACTTCATAAGTACAAAATATTATGTTGCTGATTATACAGAAAGTCATGGTCGTCAGTCAATGTCATTTAGATATGGCTGCCTTCTCCTGTAACAATTTGGAGAAATTAGAAAAATCTTGAAAGTAATATTATTTTTCACATGAAAGGAACATCATAATAGTAGCTGTCATATTTTCTATAGATCCACTCGGCTATTCTGGCAAACATAGTTATTAGAGAATTATAGTGAGTAAACTGATTTTTCATTGGGTAAACCAGAAGATGTCACTGCGTAATGTAGATATAATATTGACGAATAGAGAATGTACATATTTTTCAATGTTCGATCATTTAGAACTTTTGTGTGAGCAACATCACTACTTGACCATATTCAATGCAAAACAATTCTAAACACAAAATTTTGAGCGAAGAATGCGTTTTATTCTCAAAGAGAATATAATAAAAATATATTGGAAAGTGTCCAGTTGGAAGATATAATAATTATGGCATTTATGAATTGGTTTGCTTGGGATCAAACTTTCCAAAGTCTATCCATAATACGGATAAGTTTAGTAAGGTAGGTATCATATAAATGATACCTAAATAAAATATCATATAAATGACATTTTTAATTTCTTCGCTGCACGTATTCGTTCATGAAATCAGGCGGGGACCCAAGTATGAAGGTGTGGTATGCCTTCAAACTCAGCATCCAATGAAAGTGTGGTATGCTTTCATTGGGACTCCAGCTCGTTGGTACCGACGAGAGGACATCCATACAATAGTATGGGAGCTCTGGTGTGGCCAACACCAGAATTGACAATGCCATAAATCCCATATAAATGGGTAAGATTCCATATAAATGAAATCTCAATAATTTTTGTAAGTCCCATATAAATGGGTAAGATTCCATATAAATGAAATCTCAATAATTTTCGTAAGTCCCATATAAATGGGTAAAATTCCATATAAATGGATATACGGCTTCAAATGTAATCCTTCTATCCAGGGCCCTAATCTGCCCTTTCAAGCGGAGGCGGAAAACATTACTGTTGCCTGTATAGGGAGGTGTCATCAAATGCAATGAACACCGGGGGTAGCTCATTATCACCAAACATCGGAAACGTCTAAGTCCCAGAGACCGAAACGTAGTGTTAAGACCAACGACTGAGAACATCACCGGTTCGTCGTGATAAAGGGAAAATGTTGTTTGCAACAAACACTGTCCGATAGCCTAGGTGCCTGATCTCAATTACGCATGTGCTTCCAAAAATGACTTTACGTTTCAAAAAGAATAATGAGAGAGAGAGAAAAAAAATTGCGTGAAATTGAGTGAATAGAGTGAAAATGCAAATCATATTTAGTCAAAGTGAGTTTTGCTCAAAATTCAGTTATCACCATCAGATTCTGATTCATCTTCATCAAGGAGTTGAGGTAACAAAGATATGTCTTGGTTAATTCTCCTTACCCGATCATGAGGGTATTTAACTCTTTTCTTAGAGTTTAAATTTTCAAGTATGTAACGATCGTGAGGTAGTATTTCTACTACTTGATACATCCCCTTAAATTTTGGGGCAGTCTTTTGTGAAACCCTCGGTTCAACTTGGCGCACGCAAAAATCGCCAATGTTCAATGGCTCTATTTGTGCTCCTTTTCCAATAAAACGTTCAAGTTCGTAATTAGCAAGACGGTCAATATTTTGCTTGGCCTCGGTGCGTATATTGGACAAATTAGAGCGAGTTGGGGGAGATACATGTTCGTCAATTGTAATCATACCAGGCATGTTAGGCCTTCTTCCAATTAGAAGTTCTATTGGGGACATTGAAGTGGTACGATTTGTTGTTGAATTTAATACCAGTTGAATTTTTGGTAATAATTGTCTGATGGATTGTTTCTTGATGTACTGGGCAACAGTGATTAGGTTTGTTATGGACGACATGTATCTCTCCACTTGTGAGTTAGCTCGAGAAGCACCAGTGGCAATTGCGTGTGTATTTATATTATTCTGCTCACAATATTCTGTAAAAATACCAGATGTAAAACTAGTACCTTGGTCAAAAACTAGACGAGATGGGGGACCAAATAACTTTGTCATCTCAGACACAGCATTGACGGCTGCTTTTGCTGTCAATGAACGAGTATAATGCAACAAAACATATTTAGTAAAGGAACAAACCATAACAATATAATATTCAGGAGTACCCGTTGAGCCAGATAATTTTCCAGTTATGTCAATATGAACAGTATCAAAAAGAATGTCTGTTTTTGGGATAGGATAAAGTTGTACTTGTTTTTTGCCTGAAGGAGCTTAGGTTATTTTACAAGTGACACAGTTCTCAATGAATTCTTTGATGAATTTATTCATATTAGGGAACCAGAATTTTTCCAATACTTTATCTTGTGTTTTAGGGAGTCCCATGTGTAAGATTGATTCATGAATTGAATTGACAACAACCCATCGATAAAATTTTGGTACAATGGGGGCTTTACAATTTTTCTTCTTGTGTTGAAATTTTCTGTAAAGAATTCCTTCGTTAATTTCATACGTTTTTGCCAAATCGTGAGGTAGCAAATCCTTATCAAGTTTATCAAGGATAAGTTCAATTTCAGGATCCCGTTGTTGGGCTACCTGGAGCCATTCTCCTGATAATTCAACTAAATTAACTTTCTTTTTAATTAATTCATTGTGTTTCATATCAGTAATTTGAGTCAGGTTAGATTTTATGATTTTATAATCTTCAGATAGGTGTTTTAGTGGATAATCATGTACTTGGTTTTCAAAAACATTTACTTTCTCTGGTTCTCCAACAGGGTACCTACTAAGAAAATCAACTGTTTGCATTTTTGAGTCTGGTCGATATTGAATTTTGAAGACAAATGTCTGAAGATAAGCCCACCAACGGTGAACTCGAGTAATTAAATTTTGCTTGACATACGAAGCTTGGAAAGATTTACAATCAGTGATTAATGTAAAATTATGGTACAACAAGAAACATTCCCAGTGCTTGAAGCTCTTTACAGCTGCAAGCGTTTCCAATTCATAAGAGTGATATTTTTCCTCAGCAGGAGTAGTTCGTCTGCTGAAATAACCCACAACCTTTCTTTGTCCATCTATTATGTTGAATAAAATTGCTCCATAGCCTACTGAGCTAGCGTCGCACCATACTTCTATTGGGTATTCTGGTTTGAAAATAGTTAAACAAGGTTCACTAGTCAATAATTGGATGACTTCTTGACGAATTTGCTCATGTTCAGGGGTCCATTCAAATCTTTCTTTTATAGATGTAAGTTTATATAATGGAGCACATTTTAATGAAAAGTTAGGCACAAAATTTCTGAAGTATGAACAAAGACCAAGAAAGGATCGTAAGGCAGTACGATCCTTTGGTGGGGTTAATTCGGTTAAAGCCTTTATTCTGTCATTATGAGGACGAATATTGCCGTTTTTTACTTCATAACCCAGATAAATTGTAGATTGCTTAATAAAAGAGCATTTATCAGGGTTGAGAGAAAATCCTGCTTTGTCTAACACCTCTAGTACTACTTCTAGTCGAGTGAAAACATCTTCTTTAGTTCTACTGACTATCAGCAAATCATCCAGATAAGCAAGACAATACGTATTTGCTAAATCACCTAAAGCAGTTACTATAGCACGCTGATAGCAACAAGGAGCATTTCGAACACCAAACGGCATCCTACGGTATTGATAGTGTCCATCAGGAGTCGAGAATGCTAGGATATGACGTGACTCTTCACTAGTTGGTATTCCATAAAACCCAGAAGCGCAATCTAGACCTATAAAATAATTCTGATCAGCTAATCTAGTTAATTGTTCTTGAATCAAAGGAATAAGGTACCGTTCAGGTAAAGTGTTACTGTTGATCTCGCGGAAGTCTGTACACATTCTCATCATTCCATTCTTTTTTGGCACAAGGAGAATAGGTGATGAGTAGGGACTATTTGATTCCTCAATAATTCCTGCTTGCAACAATTCTTTAACATACCCTCGTACTACATCTCGATCACGAGGATGTAAACGATACGGACGTCTATAGACCACCTTATTTGGATCAATTAAACTTATTTTAAATTCTAATATATTTACAGGACGTTTAGGTAAACCTCTAGTGAATGTATTCGAAAATTTTTGTAAAATGGTTCTGAGTCTAACTAGATCTTCGGGATGCGTTAAATCAGTGTTGAGAGTTTCAGTCTCAGGGCGAAATATTTCAGATTCAAGTTGACCATTAATAGAGCCTTGAATAATTGACCTAGTCAATGGACCTTCAGTAGCTGTGATTGATTCTACTTGTTTATCGATAATGGGTACATTACAAGGAATTTGCCAGGAAGTTTCGTTTTCAGTATCAGTGTCACATGTGTCATCAGAAAAGTTTTTTGTTGTTTTTACCAAAGGGTTTTTGTCTAGAATGGGTTTGTAATTTCTCTTCAAATACTTGAGTTTTTGATTTGTACTTTTATCTGTGTGTTTATCAATCTTTGTTACTTCGTAACGATCTGGTAAAACATTTACTGAAATCCCTGCTGACAGAATGTCTCTGCCTAACAAAATGTCATGAGATGTAGCCTCTTCAGGAACCACATAAAATAGAACAGGAATATCAATATTATTAATTTGAATTATAGTAGATATTTGAGTGTTTACTATTATTTCTCCGTGACCAATACCTATTAGTTTTACAGGGTTATTGTATTCTTGGCCTAAAAACAATGGAGTTAATTTTGAAGACAATATTGAACATTCAGACCCAGAATCAAAAATAAAAGGATGGATGTTACCTTGATGGTTAAAGTGACCTTGCGGATTCAAGGTGCAGGCGTTGACTCTCTTTTCGTCAGTTTTTGGGGCAGTACCATTGGCAGGTTTGGCAGATTTTCTGTTGGGGTTGAAGCGGCAGTATTCCCAATCATGGTTATTCATCCTGCAGTTCTTGCACCATCGTTTCTTGAATTGTTGTTGTTGTTGTTGCGGCAGATGCTGAGTTTGTGTATTCGCCTTGAAATTGAAAACCTCTTGATTGTTTTTGTTTCGATCATTTGGTTTCCATTTCTTCTGTTCGACACCCTGAAAGCCGTTGTAAGGGCGTTTGAACTGTTTGAATGGTTGACTTTTATTTTGGCTTGGACCTCCTTGCGATTGTCGTGTTCCCTTGACAGCTTTGAGTTCTTGAAATAGTTCCACTTCATTGAGATTTTCGTGAGTGTATGCGTACCGCTTTATCTCCGGTTCAGCTCGGACAGCTAATGTAGTGGCAACAATCAGCGCGCATTCGTCCGCAGTTTTTCCTCTGAAGGCCCCTCTGATTTTAGACAATTGTTCAGCTATTAGTTTATCAACGTTGCCGTCAGAAGTTCGCGCATTGATTGATCTATGTAAGATTGCGGCGGGTGTATCAATGGTGCAAAATTTTAATTTGAACAAGGTTTCAAAAGTGTCCCATGTCAGTGTATCACATATGACGTCAACAACCCACCTCGCTGCATTACCTTTTAGGCACTGTGTGAGGGCCATCGCTAACTCAGACGTGTTTGGTTTACGATGGCTCACAATGATGGCAGATGCACTATACCAAGCTTGTGCATCATCATGATCTGGATTAAAATCGGGGAGTTTCATTGGTCCCTGTATGATTATTGGAGCGGCCTGAGGACGGTTGTTCAATTGTGCTATTATTTCCTTCTGGAAACTAAGAAATTCGCTCCATGAAATTCCAGGATGATTTGATCCAGATTGTATTGAAGACGCGTCCATTGGAGCGTGGTCGTCGCCAACGATGATCGAGTGTTCGTCTTCTGCCATTTTACAACACACGAAACGAAACGTCACGAAACAGAACGGTGTCCTTTTTCACCAAAACGCACGGTTCGCACTTATAACTTATTACACTTAACTAAAGAAATAAAGTTAAAACGGACGTATCTATTCTTATCCCACTTCTGATTTAGAATCTATAAGTATAAGGGTAGAAATGAAAAGACTTGTTTGAAAAAGAAAACTGAAAACTGCGTATAATCCGAAAATGACAAAAGACGGGATGAGACTGAGCTCCCGTTCCAAGCCGTCCCAGCTCCAGAAAATGGGGAATGAAAAATGGTATCTCATTGGTGGATGATTTCTGAACACGTCATGAAGGGCCAATCGGAACCCTTCTTACATGCAGAAGTACATAGTCAATGTTCAGCCTAGTGAAGCTTTGGCAAACTAGGCATTAATCGATTTATTCAATCGATATGATCGATCGATTCTATAGAATCGATAAACATTTATCGATTATTATTATCGAAAAATATCAAATCCCGAAATATATACCATGTAAAGGGGATGAAAAGGAGAGGGGAGAGGGGGGAGGGATGCATGTATATCCAAGATTTCATCTCTCAGTTCTGAAATGGTCAATGAGTGCCAACTGGAAACGTCCGAGGGTGGGCAGCGAGCGTAAAGAAGTTGGAAGGGCGTTCCAGATCTTAGCCCCGTACACCTGCAATGACTTGCTATAATAAAGTCCCTCGTGTGACGGAATTAGGTAGCCTACAGATCGCTCAGAGGAGGACCTGCAGAATAATGAACGCAAGTATGGAGGAGTGGAACCTTTCAAAAATAAAAACATAAATTTGAGGATTCTTAAATTAAAATAATCGTCAAGAGGCAAACAAAGAATGGAATATCCACGAACTGAATGGCGAGGCTTAATGTCATGTACATAGCGGATACAAGCATTATATGCAACTTTTAGTTTATTATAAAAAACAGTTGAAAGCGAACATGAGATGAACATTGAACAGTAAAGTAGATGAGGGAGAACTAGGGACGTGGCAAGTCTTTTTTTGAGGGAATGGGGAGTAAATCGAGACAGGCGTCTCAGGCTATGCAGCCCTCCGTAAATACGACTGCATACATGAGTCACGTGATGTTCCCAGGATAAAGTGCTGTCAACGTAAACTCCAAGATTTTTAACTCGGGATAAGTAGGGTACAGGCACACCATCAACAAGTGAAGGTGGAATGGGTTCAGTAGGTATTTTATGCTTGTACACAATGATGGCCTGAGTTTTCTTTGGATTAACAACAATTCCATTTCTATAAGCCCACCTAGCAACTTCCAGCAAATCAGTGTTAAGCTGATGCACTGACTCAATCAAGTGCTCACCTAGTTTACTAGGTAAATAGATCTGAAAGTCGTCAGCAAACATATGATGTCGACAAAATCGCAGGACATTTGGTAAGTCGTTCACAAAAAGTGAAAACAACATTGGCCCTAAAACCGTACCCTGCGGAATTCCCGCAAGGACCGGACGAGACTGTGAGGAACCACCACCGTGTGATACCTGCTGCATCCTCCCCGACAAGTAAGAAGACACAAGAGTGCAAGCAGAAGTCGAGAATCCAAAAAGGGTACTTAGCTTCTTGATGAGCAACGGATGCGACACTGAACCAAAGGCGTTCTTAAAATCCAGCAATACCATAAAAGTGCACTTCCCTTGTTCCACTCCAGACCTCACATCCTCAAAGACCTTCATTAAAGCAGTCTCACAACTGAAACCCCTTCTAAATCCCGACTGAAAAGGTGACAACAGGCTGTTTGTCAGAAGATGCTCGTTGATCTGGAGCTGAACAATTACCTCAAACGCCTTACTGAGAACAGGCAAAATAGAAATTGGACGAAAATCAGAAGGCTCAGAGGGATTAGAAACCTTGGCTAGGGATCTGACAATGGGCAATTCCATTGTGTCCGAAAATTTACAATAGGACAGTATTTTTCGGTCAAGGGACGTGTGAAGATTACGAAAATAGCATGAGTTGATCAGTTTTTTCGTTAAGTTTGGTAGGAAATGCAATCAAACTAGTACTTGTTCGTACTACGCGCGCTCAAACCTTGACGTCATCGGACACCTCAAACGAGGATGGATAGTTAGTTTTAGTATCCACGATGTTTCAAGAAAAATGATCCATTCGCGTCACTCCATCTTTGCGTCACTCCAGCATTCTCTATTCTGCATTATCGCTTGATTATCGCCGTTCGCCATAACAAATTGATTTTCATCTCTTTCATCTCTCTTTTTTTATTTTTCATCCGAGTGCCCTGTGTTAAGAAATTAAATGGCATCCAGCTCTAGTGTGAAAAAGCCGAGGCAAAATACTATCGAAGACGGATTTGAACCTGGTAACACAACCTTCGCTGGTAGGCGCTCTGGTAACAAGGATTGAACCTTCCGCACGCCACAGGAATCCGTGGATGCTTTATGCAGGGATTGCTTCATAATCTAGTATCCATAATGGTGAAGTTTTTGACGTCACACCCCGGTCACTCGCCCGCCTGTTTTTCAAACTACCAATTTTCTTTTATTTTCCTAAATTTTTGTGAACAATTTCTTGGCAAATGGACCCGATTTTCGCTAACATTAGACAAGGTACTTTGGAAAAAATAAAAATAAAAAAATTGACTGGAATTGCCCATTGCGGACGTCCAAGCGGAGGGATATGAAGAAGTGGTCAGAATATGATTAAATAAATATGTAATATGTTCAAGGAGTAAGGGTAAAATTAAAATAAGAAACATCCTCGGAATTGAGTCACTCCCAGTAGCATTGGATGAAATGGATTTAATTGCCAAGTCAACCTCAAGAATATCAACATTACGGAAGGCAAACTCAGGAACACTGGAGCCTGAACACACGGTGGTTACTGAACTCACATCAGGGGCTGGAAGAGAAGAAACATCAACAAAATGAGCGTTGAGCTGGTCCAAACCAACAGGAAGGGAGCCAACATCAGCATGTTTATCCTCACAAAGACCAAACTTCCTAACATTACTCCAAAGAACAGCTGGAGGAAGCTTAGGGTCAAGTTTATTCAGGCCAATTTTTTTATTCTCATATCTAATCAATTTCTTGACCCACGCCTGCAATCTACAGTACCTATCCCAATCCGCGCCAGACCTAGATTCACGCCACTCGAAACCAGCCACGTCCCGCATTCTCATTGCACAACGGATTTTGGGTGTCAAACAAATATTATTGTGTCTTTTAATTTTGACCTGATGGAGAGGAGCATGGTCGTCCATAAGATCTACGACCTGCTTGTTGAAGAATGAAGTCATCTCATCAGTAGAAGAAGTGCAATACATGAAGTTCCAATTTCTGGACAAAATATCCTGTTCCAACAACGTTTTGTCAATATTATCGAAATTACGACACTGGATGATTTTCTTTTTGAATCTTGGAACAGGGAATTTGAGGGAACAGATCAACATTTTATGCCTGCCCAGGGCAGGTAACATATTACAGATAGCGTGCCATTACTTGAGAGGATACTGCGACCTCTTCCGTCCAGTTGTCCCCGGCTCGTTGGGACTCGAAGGCAAAAACGCCGCAAATTCTTGGACAATGGTTTATTATCTCCTGTACAGGTTACCCTTCTGTCTAGATTCGTTAGCATTAATATGTATTGGTATAATTCTGGAATTTTCCTTGTTCCCACGTCGACAATAGTTTATAACAGGAGTCACTTTTTAACAAATATTCGAAATGACCTTCATTCCGTAGGTCTACGGGAAGTAGGTCATTTCGAATACTTGAACGGTACCTCCTGTTATAAACTATTGTCGACTTTCGTGTCTACACGAAAACCATCTCAGATCAAGAAACTCGACATAACAAAACCATGCGCTTATGAATCAGCTGTTCCCCAGTATGAACATTGATTCGACCGTATGATACACGGTGTATAATAAAAACTTGTCGACATGAGGGTGTGTCATGTTGACAAGTTTTTATTGGATCTACCTTTGAGCACTCACTGTGAACTCGGGATGGCCATCGGTAGCCAAAATATCGATATTTAGATATTCGATAGTACTGGAGGTAAGGTATCGATGACGATATTAAATATTATCATATAGCTTTTATCGTATACCTCAGTATCGATACTTTTTTCAACCGTATAAATTTTATCGTATAAATTTTATCGTATAGCTCAGTATCGATACTTTTTTCAACCGATAGTATCGATCAAAAATATCGATATTTACTAAAATATCGGTCGAAAACAACATTCAATTAAAAAACTATGTAAATAGGTAAGTTACCTAAGCCCAACTATAATGTCAATTTTCGGCAATGAGTTTTCGACTATACTTTTCATACCTATTTAAACATACCTAGGTATGTTTACGACACAGACAAAATTTGTATTTAATAGTCTGCACAAGTTTGATTTCCACAATTTAATAATAGCGTGGCGTGTTAAAATAAAATTAGCGACAAGATGAAGGATTTTTCAACGTGAACATGTAAATGAATGCAAAATGAAGGCGCGGAATTCCAGAGGCTTATTAAAACCCGATCACCTAGCCAGCCAGCCCTCTGACGTCAAACGCTCGTGCGTCATAGGCTCTGACGTACTAGTTGGCCTCCTGCCAGCCGTCTGACGTCATACGCTCGTGCGTCATAGGTGCGTCTGACGTAGTTGCCCGACTGTCGCTTGTGTTCTGACGTGATCCGAGGGAAAGGGTGAATCAAGGAAACAAATTTTTCCCGTTTCAGTTTATGTGCCAAAGCAAAGACATGAAAATGTCAAAAGAATGTCAACTCCATCCTGTTGTTGATACAGTCAAGAATTAAATGCTTGCATACGAGTCTGCAACACATTGGGACATTTTATGTCTTTAAAGAAGTGATTCAAGAACCTTCGAACAATGCTACATCACCTACCCCAGTAGCGTAGTTGTTATACTTAATTGTAGGGTTCATCATAAATAATTTATTATTTAGCTTCATAATTATTATGAAGCTTGCATTCGTATAGACAATATAAATTATTGAGAATGATCACCTGTGTGTAAACAATTATTTAAACAATCACGCTCATACCGCAGCTTTTCGGCCACGCACTCCGCAGTGGTTAACGTAATATGGTTAGGTAAATCGAGAGCTATCCAACGAGTGGTGAACGATTTTTGTACGATGATAACTGGCGAAGATAAAGTTCCGTAGCAACGAATCGGTTGTAAGCGAAAATCATCAGAAATTTTCGTGACGATTTCGTGTAACGCTTTTGTGTAACGTTTTTCGAGTTATGTGCCAGAGTAAAGACATAAAATGTCAATTATGGATAGCCGACTCCATGATGGATACATATACTTAGGGAAATTTACTTATGGAGGTTAGAAAGTCAATGGAACTAGTAGAAAGCTCTACTAGTTCACCCACAACTCAGATTTTTTCATTTGACTCAAGAATTTCGGAAATGTTTGATATATCGGATAGAAAAAATATCGTCATCTATCGCTTACTCAAGTATCGATACCCGATATTATCGGACTGTGCACGATCGGTATAAAAATGTCGATATATTGATGGGAAATATCGATATTTCGATACTATCGACGGCCATTCCTACTGTGAACGAACAGCTGGGCGTAAAAAGCTCCGAATGGCCTTGAAAACTTCTCTGATTTCAATTCTATTCAAATATGAACTGAAAACTAGGGCCGGTTTCACCCACGTAAACGAAGGACTTAATCTCGGTTTAACTCGTAAACGGAGATTGTCCGTCAGGTTGGGTTTCTCCACAGGCGTTCAACCTTAAACGGGAGTTCAGCGTTAAACACTCGATTTCGGACGGTCGACAGGGATAAACTCGGTTCAAGTTCACTTTTCACTTATCCATTTAACAATGTCTTGAGCACAGCTAGTTGATTATTACTTTGGTCGAATGACAAATCAATAATCTTGTAACCTCCTTGTCACCTTATCGAATCATTGAACTATCGAATCATCGGACCCCTGCCTTCATAATCATAGTTCAAACTGTGGATCAACAGCTGCTCGAACTTGGTTTTCACTGATCTTAGTTCAATGTGGACTCCGATCCGAGAAACACTTTTAACTTGGTGAAACCCAAACGTTTCAAACTGAGATCAATCCATCGGTTACGTTAAACTAGGTTTCTAATAAACCGAGTTAATGATTTATTGTTGTAACCGGCCCTAAACCATTTCATTTGAAATTTTAGAGTACTTATTCAAATCTTCAAAATTCATATTCGATTTGCTGATTCCACGTACTTGAAACGTTTACCCACAAATTTTATATTTTAGCGTTAGCATCATTATTATTTTCTTGGTTTATTCTAATGGTCCATTATCGGAGGTAATAAACCAAATTGAAAATGAGAAACTAAACAGGATTGTTTATTATCGGCTTCAACAATCGCGAGGTCTTGACTGATCTAACAGATGAACAAAAAAAGTTCATGTTTCTGCTCATGATGGCACTTCCGAATGAGAATGTTGGCGGTGTTAGGGTGCAAGATTAAATCACATATCCCCAACGCGGTCTGCAACAAAACAACAAATTAATTTAATACTGGATCCGGTTCGTAATTTGTAATCAACTCCGAGAGCTCCTGAGAATTATCGGAGTCAATATTTTTCTCGGACGATTCGCGAGCTATAAGTCAACGAGTTGTTGGTCTCGTTTCAGCAGCGGGAGTGAGACGGCGAAGAATCCCGTCCAGTATTTACGACAAAGTGACCATACATTGAACGAGGTAAATACTACTCGTATACCAGTGGCTATAGGAGGATGCGTAGAAGGCAGGGAGCGTATTTTTTCATGCCTCAAGGAAAGGTAGTGGAAACGTTACTCGTATTTCGTCGCCTGAGAGAGTCTCTGCGAGATGTTTTATCGAGGAGGCCATGGATTAAATATGTCATTAAAGAGGTGCCTCCACGTTGAAGAAGGTCCCGCAACGCGTGTTTCGCCAGGTTGTAAATATTATACCGTTGTCCCCAAGGAAAGCCCGCATGCCTGTTCCCCAGGGTGATAATCGTCAGAATAATTTCGAATCAATATTATGATTTGGATTCACATTTGAATGCTCTGAATACAACTTGCAGTTACATGTAGATATTAAGGGTTAAATACGTTATCAGAAATTCGGGCTCGAGGGTCAGACGCCACTTTGGTCACGTGACACATTGATGCACCATGTCCTCAGTCACTAATGGAAATGCACTTCGACAGGCCCAGCCACGATGCGATACAAGATTCGATCCAATATTAGGTATCGGAAAAATCGCACCTACACTATCCAAACAATGTATTGATTTCGGTATAATACCGTATCAATTGATTACCTTCTGTACAGATCACCCTTCGGTCTAGACACCTACTAGTCCAGATACCTACTAGTCTAGATACCTACCTACTGGTCTAGATACCTACTAGTCTAGATACCGCACACTAGCCGAGCTACGCGGTTTCGTCCACTAGATGTTCCTAGATTGTTATAAAATTTATAATATATTTATAATAGTTGTATTTAATATTCCATTAATTTATTATGTTTGTGCACTGTAGTTATATGTTGTTGTTGAACTTTTGTTAAATTATATAATATGTCGGGATTATAGCCTCGTTTAGGAGGCTACCCTATAGCCTCGCTGGCGGGTCACCTCACAACATTCCGTAGAAGGGTTTATACCTGCCAAGTACACAGGGGATTGGTGCCGGTCGTACGCGCAGACCACATCATACGTGGATGCGTTCTGATTGGTAGTCTAGGTCTTTGTGTCTTTTCCTCGGGAAGCTCGGAGGGCAGTGGGGAAAGCTAGCCTCAGTTCATATTTGTGTCCGCTCTCGAATAGTACCGCTCGTGCAAATAAACTGTTTTCTGTCTTTGAGCGATCAAATCCTAGTTTTATTCTACCCTCACTTCTGTATTCCGATAAATATAAGGTAATTATTTTGTAAAATAGGTACTATAAAAAGTGGCAATAAATATATTCATTCATTCATTCATTCATACCTACCAACGGTCCAGATACTCTGTACACATATACGTGTGAGTCCCATCTTATTCAGCGTGTAAAAACCTTACAAATTTACAAATGAGGTATCACTTGACAGACCGTTTCATTTTTGGAATTTACGGGTGAATCCCCCCCCCCCCCCTCACCCAACATCACCAAAACCCCCCTCCGCTTTTGGACATTACAACGCTGAACACGACGGAGAAGTGAGAATTGCGATATCGCATTCCGTCATCAGATTAGAGCAGACTAACCATGAAGAATATATCAAGATTCAACCACGTTTCTTCATCTTCAAAGTACTGAAGTTTGAGAACGAAATAAGATATCGCAATTCCGATTTCACCATCGTGTTCAACATTTAAAAAAAACCTTTAAGGTGTCACTTGCCAAAATGTTCCTTTTTGGGAATTAAGAGGAATTCCCCCCCCCCCCCCTAAAACTCCCCATAACCCCATAGAGTGGTCCGATTCTGCCCATCGACGAACTTAGCCTGTCGATTGCCAAGACAGATTTTTTGTGCAAATTTGAAATTTCTATCTCAATCCTATCGAGAGTTATCGTCTGGAATGACACATAATAAATATATATATATTTTCTTCCCGGACTGATGACGCTGTATCGCGAAAATTTCCGTAAGCTTTCTAATTATATATATTAAGTGTTTGTCTCCTTCTAATTTCTACTGCTGTGAAAATATTTATCCATTATATCACCGTGAGTGCCTTCGTTTCCACAACCGGATAGATAGGTAGATATATATATATATACATATAATTTTTGGTGTCTTTTGGCAGTGGATTCAGGATGGTCTGAAACGGATTTTGGTATGAAAATTTTTCGAAAATTATTCGAATTTTTTTTTTTTTTTAAATTTTGGACCGGGAACAATAGCTAGGAACATAGCTAGGTACATTTTCTTCGAAAATTCGCTAAAAGAGCCGTCGACGGGCGATATGTAATCGATCGCAGAACTATGCATGCGTATCTTCCGCACTTCCTTCACTGGGGATCGTCAAACACGAATGTTGATTTCTACGGACTTCACCACTAGAGTGGTGGAAAATCCGGTAGCTGCCGGGATAATTGGCGGTAGATTTTTATTTCCATGTTTTAGGAGTGGTAAATCCTTGACATGGACCCTTCAAAGAGCAATACAGCGCCCCCCCCCCCCGCCTCAGGACACGGCCCAGATGAGTCTTCGGATCACGTTTCGTCCTTCATACTTCAGGAAAAAACACACGCGACATCACGCGACTCGTGTTGAAGTGGTGAAACATCGGACATCGCGCCTTTGCACCCCCATCGCTCTGTGCCCTCAGGCCAAATTTCGCTAATGATACTAATGAAAACCACTTCAAGCTACCAAATGATGATTAACTGTTGAATCTAATGAGATCCTAATGGTAAACATGTATAATATTTACAAAGGCTTCTCAGCTTCTGGAGTTGAGAACTATATTTTTTATGTGTTCGAAATTATTTTAATTTGCATAGGTAATAACGCGTTTGTAGTTGGTATACAATGGTCGGCGGGCTTGTTGCTCTGGATGAAGGTCCTTGGGGTATAACTTCGCCGTGATATCCGTCTCGTGGGCTAATTAATCATAATTAATAATGAGTGAATTATTCATAAAAGTCGAGCGGGTTCTTCCCATACGCTGTAATTACTTCGTCTTTGAGGCCTCTCTTCGGTGACACTATCCGGCTGCTGGGGGACGACCTAATGGTAGGTTTGAGGCTTGGACGTTTGTGAGAAGTTGTTCGCTGACGTTTTCGTTCATTAAAATAGGCAGGATGCGCTCATTACGCTGAGGAGAGCGCAGACTAAAATGGTTGGTTGGAAATATTCAGTAGCAGTGTACTAACTTATGTAGTATTCATGTGCAGGAGATAGCACACGAATACTACATTTTACCACGTGTTAGTACCTACTTCACTACCGTGTGGTATTTACGCGCTTTCTCCCCGAAGGGGAGAAAGGACGTGAATACCACACTACCGACTAACGGTGTACTCTCGGTAGTAAGGAATGAGAACTAATTGATTCCACAAGAATATAACATATATTGTAAAGAACCTAACTCGCCAAGCACACGTCTCGCTAGGTACTCTCAAATCGGAATCGGGGAATCGAATGACTGCAGTTCCACGTAAAATCGCCGTCCAGCCCCCGGAAATAGGTCACGGGTGTTGCAACCGTGACATACCAATGTACCGTCAGCACCGGAAAATCATCGTGTTGGTATCTCATATCAAAACCTCGAATCGTCAGCTGGCCGGTGCGGATCCGCGCAGTGGTGCCACCCGCGCAGTGCTGCCATCCTTATCCTCTCGGCAGGTTGGTCCGCCTTTCGAGTCGGTACATCACTCCCGGGGTAAGATTGAGCATGTCCTCATGCGGGCAGCCGGGGTACGCCAGGGTAGACTGGGACTAATTGACCTGGCTCCTTTTGCCAAGGCAGTTCCTTCCATAGGCAGGCCATATAGCATGACGTTATCGCGGTAGCAGATAGAGATACCAACCCTTGTTTCCCGTGGCCTTAGGTAAGACGCGTCAATTCCATTGTCCTCGTGCTCTGTCGAAGCCAGGGAGGTTGTCCGGTGGTGGTTGCTGGGGAAGGGGAGGTAGTAATGTTGATTGTTACATGTTTTCTAATATGGGACTCAAATGAGACGAGGCTTGGCCAAAACATACAAATTGAATACAGAAACATGATAAATAGCGAAGGTAAATAGAGACAGAAAAATGATAGGTGCTACAGTTTAAGTGATAAAGACACTGCAGACAAGATAGATGGTAGAAACAGGATAATACAGAGTGATTATAGTCGTAAGAGTAATAATTGTAACTGAATACAGAAACAAGATAAATAGAGTAGGTAAAAAGAGGCAGAAAAATGATAGATGCTACAGCTTAAGTGATAAAGACACTGCAGACAAGATAAATGGTAGAAACAGGATAATGCAGAGTGATTATAGTAGTAAGAGTAATAATTGTAACTGAATACAGAAACAAGATAAATAGAGTAGGTAAATAGAGGCAGAATATAATGGTAGATGGGACAGTTTAAGTGATAAAGACACAGCGGACAAGATGAATACAGAGTAATTGCTGTACGTTCTGTAGCGATTAGGCGCTCAATCATTTCTGCATCTACGAGTATAAACCTACTCTGAAATCCCCTCACACTGGAGGCACCGATACCTCAAAGGGCACATTACATGGCTAAAACCCCTCCCAGTGGAGACACCAATACCACAAAGTGGTGCATTAGATGGCTTAACCGTCACAGCGGAGACACCGATACCTCAAAGGGTACATTAAACGGCTAAATCCTCACGGAGGAGTCTCCGATACCTACCAAGTGATACAATATAGGCTAAACCCTCACAGAGGAGACACAGATACCACAAGGTGGTACATACATTGGCCGGCTAAACGGATCCAGAGCAGATAAAGACATAGCAGACAAGATGAATACAGAGTGATTATCGTAGTAAGAGTAATAATTGTAACAAACCAGAAAGAATATAAATAGCAATACAAGAACAGCCTACAAGGTATAGATAACGAGCTCGTGTACCAGTATTAAAAGTACCCTTTAAGCAGATGAAAGGAGTGGGGTTAAGGAATGCACATGGTTAGCCTTTATACACACAAAGGGAAGAACATGTAGGTTAGAAACCATTGGCATGCATAAAGAGAAGTAGGCCTTGTACGTCAGCCACTCTCCCTCCCCCCTCGCGAATAGACCACTTCCAGGTGGTGCTATACTTCCGCCCCTGCCCCTCATTCTCAACGCTCTCGCTCGCTCTCAACTCTGCGGCACTCTAGGTGAAAGCACTCATTTGTAGGGCTATTGATAGGAAACTGCTATCGATCAATTGATAGGACTGTCGAACTATCTAACACCCCTACTCATTTGTGGAGGCTCGCTTTACTGTGATGGGTTGTATAGCTAACAACTATGGTAAAAGCTATGAAAGCACTCATTTGTAGGGCTATTGATAGGAAACTGCTATCGATCAATTGATAGGACTGTCGAACTATCTAACACCCCTAATCATATGTGGAGGCTCGCTTTACTGTGATGAGTTGTATAGCTAACAACTATGGTAAATGTTATGGCTTAACTATGATACTTACGTGGTTCGCGACTATAGATTTACGTCTTACTGTTGGAGTCTGAGTCTGTACCATCACTTGTCCTTACGCGGTCACCATACCGTCATGTGTCAGGTTTCCCGCCGTGTACTGTCGTTCCTTCCTCCCAGTTGGTCGAGTCATTCCGTTAATTAGAAATGAAGGTCGCTATTAGGCTGCAAAAAAAACTACGATCAATATGGGGTACACAGGAAACTATTATTTTTGGCCAGAGCCATTAGTAGATTCTAGAGAACTAGAGCTGTGGGGTAACCATAACTACTGCAACCCCTGCACAAACAGTTCCTGCAGTCCAGTGGAACACCTTATAATGATGACGCCTCATCCGGACGTCTTCGTAGGATGGATTCAGCTGGGCAATTGCCTGCAGCAGGTCCAAGTGGAGTGATGACATCCGTTGCTCCCCCAAAGTCTGTGGTCTGCACCGTGGGCTGACCAACTAGCACAAAGTCGGGCCCAACTAGTGTGCAGTTGGCCTGGTCCTGGATGAGGCCACAGTGGGCTATAGTGCCGTGGATTGGCAGCTAGTCTACTTACTTCCCATCTTACCCCTTGCCTTGATTAAAGGAAAGCCTTCATTGGCTGAGTAGAGTTCACGTGCGGCTCCAGGCTCGCAACGTCATTTGTAGCTGTCTCGCAGTTCGGAGTAACTCTGAGGGCTTTAGTGAATCTCACCATGCTACCTCGAGCCTGTGACTGCCACTCGCCGGAGCCGTGTAGTCAGGACTTCCGTGCCAGTGTTCAGCTGTGTGTTCGCTTGCCATGGAAGGTATGGGAGACACAATTAGAAGGGAAACAGCAAGTATGGTAACCTGAAAGCAGAGAACTGTTAGCCTGGACTGATATAGGATGGGGTAATTGATATAATCCAGGGGCAGTTGTTCTGCGCAGTTGTTTTCCATTTCTTTTATTCTGGTCCTATAGTATCCATTTATATTATCTCTCTCTTTTTTTTTTTTTTTTTTTTTTTTTTTTTTTTTTTTTATTAATGTTATTCATTTTTTATTGTTTCTATATTATCATTGTTCTTAATTGTTTCTTTTTATTCTGTTTCTATATTCTCATTTTCCTTAATTGCTTCGTTTATTCTGTTTCTATATTATCATTTTTCTCTATCATTATCATTGGTTTACTTATTGTTATTTTATTTTTTTTTTCCAAATTGACGTTAGCTGACAGCCATGTTACTGTGCAAAAATTCTTCGATGACATTAATTAAAAATTGGACAAAAACGGAATATAATAAATAAACAACCGCCGTTATTTTCAATATGTCACTAATTTGATTGATTGATTGATGCTTGATTGTGTTAAAAAAACAAGTTTTCACAAGAGTTCACATACATGGAAATAAACTACTAATACTAATAAATGAAATACAAATTTCTTTAAATTCAGATAAAGTACATAGTGGAAAGAAAGAAATAAATTCTGATTTGAAAATTTAGCTCAACAGCCAATAGTGTAAGGCACAAAGAGAGAAATTAAAGATGACAAGATGAGGCACATAACATCAAAATCAGTCTAGACGAAAAAAAAAAAACTTCGTTTATAGTAAATGCCCGCTGTCGTAAAACAATCTGCAGAAATCCTACTAATTTCCCTTGGCTCTTGCCTATCGTTGCATAGCAGAACTGATCGGAAAACGGAAAAGGGCTACAAAGTATTTAAAACGTTCGAAGGTAATATGTCACTAATTTAAAAGTGAACAAAAGTAGAATATAATAAATAAATAACCGCCGTTATTGTCAATATGTCACTAATTAAAAATTGGACAAAATTAGAATATAATAAATGAATAACCGCCGTTATTATCAATAAATACATAGATAGATAAACACTCTTGGGCAATGCCTATATAAGTGTATATACTATGTTATTTGAATTATTAGATAATTTCTTCCCAGAGGGGCATCCCAGGGGGGGCATGTCTATTACTGTTACCAATAATTGTTACTTATTAATTGTTACTATATGAACAATTATTGGTACTGTTGTATTTATATTGTCTAGGCATTATAATCGTCAGCATAGTACTGAACCTAGTTTAACAATATTATTTAAAAACGTATCATGTACAAACTCAATGAGTAAAGTTATAATATCGTAATATTATATGTACTGTGTGAACTGTAATATAATATATCGTAATTGACGAAGCATGAGCCTACCAAAGTAAAGGAAACAAACCAGAAAAGTAGAAACGTGCCGTATAAGGGTTCCCGACTGCAACAAAGCCAACTTCGTGAGATTAACCCACAAGCGGCCGTCGGTAACCTGTTAAGTATACGTTCCGTAGCGATTAGTCGCCCAATCATTACTGCATCTATAAACCTACTCTGAAATCCCCTCACACTGAAGGCACCGAAACCATAAAGTGGAACATTACACGGCTAAATTCCGCACAGTGGAGACACCAATACCACAAAGTGGTGCATGAGGTGGTTTAACCGTCACAGCGGAGACACCGATACCTCAAAGGGTACATTAAAACGGCTAAATCCTCACAGAGGAGTCTCCGATACCTACCAAGTGATACAATATAGGTCTAAACCCTCACAGAGGAGACACAGATACCACAAGGTGGTACATACATTGGACGGCGAAACGGATCTAGAGCCGATAAATAGACGTCGAAAGACAAACGACCTTGGCAAAAGCAAACTACTTGTATAAGTTCCTATTAGCAACTTACAACGTAGGTAATAAGAAACTTACAACTAGGTACTTACCTTCGCAAACGGGAGACGTAGTTGGTTCGTATACGCTGCCACCATTAATGTACTAACTTATGTAGTATTCATGTGCAGGAGATAGCACACGAATACTACATTTTACCACGTGTTAGTACCTAC
Organism: Stenodema calcarata; assembly: GCA_963920205.1. Classification (NCBI taxonomy): domain Eukaryota; kingdom Metazoa; phylum Arthropoda; class Insecta; order Hemiptera; family Miridae; genus Stenodema; species Stenodema calcarata. Next base: position 14,808 of record CAWUBA010000051.1, on the reverse strand, counting down.
TTCACTACCGTGTGGTATTTACGCGCTTTCTCCCCGAAGGGGAGAAAGGACGTGAATACCACACTACCGACTAACGGTGTACTCTCGGTAGTAAGGAATGAGAACTAATTGATTCCACAAGAATATAACATATATTGTAAAGAACCTAACTCGCCAAGCACACGTCTCGCTAGGTACTCTCAAATCGGAATCGGGGAATCGAATGACTGCAGTTCCACGTAAAATCGCCGTCCAGCCCCCGGAAATAGGTCACGGGTGTTGCAACCGTGACATACCAATGTACCGTCAGCACCGGAAAATCATCGTGTTGGTATCTCATATCAAAACCTCGAATCGTCAGCTGGCCGGTGCGGATCCGCGCAGTGGTGCCACCCGCGCAGTGCTGCCATCCTTATCCTCTCGGCAGGTTGGTCCGCCTTTCGAGTCGGTACAGCAGGAAGATTGCATTTTTATTTTTAAAACTCTGCAAATTCTTGACACAACGGTTTATTATCTTCCTTGTGCAGATCACCCTTCTGTCTATACCAGACTGTATTGCAAATCGGCACCATACCATATTCTCACCGTACTCATACCATACCATACGAATTTCTTTCCTATCATACCATACTGTATTATACCAAATCATACATACAATAATATACCATACCATACTCATACCATGTCATACAAACCGAGTGAATATTGAAATGTCATCCATTTCTGACCTATATTTAAAATTTCAGGTATCTAGCTCATCATCAAAATTTAATTTGTTTAAACAAATAGGTATTATTTAAACAATTTTACAGACAAGAAACCGAGTGAATCCAGTTCTGTGATCCAGTTCTGACCTATTTTTAAAATTTCAAGTCAATAGCTCATCATCAAAATTTAATTTGTATTATTACAAAAAGGTATTATTTAAACAATTTTACAGATGAGAAACCGAGTAAATATTGCAATGTGGTCTATCCCCGACTCACGGTTAAAATTTCTAGACTGAAGTTTACCGGGAAGATGACAAAGGTAGTTTTATTCTGGGCGTCTGAGGGTTGGGTCACATAACGGCCGTTTTCGACGCGAAAGATTAGTGTTTTTCCTAAACCTTTGCGCGCTCACTGTGAAAGAACGGCTGGTCACACAAAAATCCAATTGGTCTTAAAAGATTCGTAATTTTTCAGGTCATTCAAAAGTGAACTGAAAATTACACGTTTTAGTTAAATATTTTGAGATATGACATTGTCGAAATTTTAAATTTCGTTTTGAACCCCTTCCCCTTGACCTAGGGTTATGAAAAGTTTCGAGGACCATTGTGGGGCTGGTCCAAACCCAGAAACCGAATTTCGTAATTTTAACTCTACGCTAACTGGGCAAAGTGGCGCGGACGGCGTACGGGGGACGGCGTACGGCGGACGGACGGATTTTTTTTTTATTCGATTTTCTGAATCTACGTGTCTTGAAACGTAAACCAACAAATTTTGTGGGGGGGTTAAAATTTTTTTTTCTTTGGGCGATTCCAATGGTTCATTATCGAAGATAATAAACCAAAAGCTGCGAATTCTTCCACAGTGGCATCACTCTTTTGTACAGTTCCCTGTTTTGTGTACAATATCCTACCCGAAATAGTTGCGGCATTTCATTTTTAAATTAGCCTGGAGAGCAGGAGCGTAGCGTGGCTATGAACATGGGGGTACCGCACCCAATTTAACCCCCCCCCCCCTCTCTCACCCTTATGACGAAAAAGAGACTTAGCTAGATCACATTAAATGACATTAAATTTTAATGTCATCCAGAATGACTGTATAGCACTTATAAGAAGATCATTTAGGGGATACATAAGATGTATTATATTACAATTTTCGGTGTCTTTTGGCAGTGTTTTGTTCAGAAACGGATTTTGGTATACACATTTCTCAGAAATTCGAGTTTAAAACATTTTTGACCGAGAACAATAGCTTCCTCTTCTTTGAAAATTCGATAAAAAGTCACAACACCATGATGTTTTTTCAGAGGAAAACGAAAGGTTTTTTGAACTACACCCTGATAACCATTGGTCGGTATCTATTTTAGTTCTCAACATTAAAATGTCTCACGGTGACGAGCCCTTGAGATCTGGTACCTGTCGAATTATTTGCTAAAACTTCGCGAAACGTTTATTTTAGGAAGATAAACTAAACGAACAACTGAAACCTACCAGCACACATCAAAAACTCTGCAAATTCTTGACACAACGGTTTATTATCTTCCTTGTGCAGATCACCCTTCTGTCTATACCAGACTGTATTGCAAATCGGCACCATACCATATTCTCACCGTACTCATACCATACCATACGAATTTCTTTCCTATCATACCATACTGTATTATACCAAATCATACATACAATAATATACCATACCATACTCATACCATGTCATACAAACCGAGTGAATATTGAAATGTCATCCATTTCTGACCTATATTTAAAATTTCAAGTATCTAGCTCATCATCAAAATTTAATTTGTTTAAACAAATAGGTATTATTTAAACAATTTTACGGACAAGAAACCGAGTGAATATTGCATTGTTATCCAGTTCTGACCTATTTTTAAAATTTCAAGTCAATAGCTCATCATCAAAATTTAATTTGTATTATTACCAAAAGGTATTATTTAAACAATTTTGCAGATGAAAAACCGAGTGAATATTGCAATGTGGTCTATCCCCGACTCACGGTTAAAATTTCTAGACTGTAGTTTACCGGGAAGATGAAAAAAGGTAGTTTTATTCTGGGCGTCTGGGGGTTGGGTCACATAACGGCCGTTTTCGACGCGAAAGTTTAGTGTTTTTCCTAAAATTTTGCGCGGTTACTGTGAACGAACAGCTGGTCGCACAAAAATCCAATTGGTCTTAAAAGATTCGTAATTTTTCAGGTCATTCAAAGGTGAACTAAAACGTACACGGTTGAGTTAAATATTTGGAGATATGACATCGTCGAAAATTCAAAGTTCGTTTTAAACCCCTTCCCCTCGACCTAGGGTTATGAAAAGTTTCGAGGATCATTGTGGCTGGTCCAAACCCAGAAACCAAATTTCGTAATTTTAGCTCAACGCTAACTGGGCAAAGTGGCGCGGACGGCGTACGGCGTACGGCGGACGGACGGATTTTGGTTTATTATCTTCGATAATGAACCATTGGAATCGCCCAAAGAAAAAATTTTTTTAACCCCCCCTCAAAATTTTTTGGTTTACGTTTCAAGATACGTAGATTCAGAAAATCGAATAAAACAACTCTGCAAATTCTTGACACAACGGTTCATTATCTTCTTTGTACAGATCACCCTTCTGTCTAGATCACTAGGTCTAAATGTCTAGATCCTAAATGTTAGATTAATTATTATTATCAATTATCACTAATTATTAATAATTTCATCAAGTACCTAGTGAAAATTATTATAATTTATTGTTAGGTATTAATAATTCGTATTTATTATTAATAATAATTATTATTAATTATGATTAATTAATACGATATAATTCTGGGGTTTTTAATACTACGTCGGTAATATTTTTCTATAAAAGAAGTACCTACCAACAAACATTCGAAATTACCTTCATTTCCGTAGCACGAAACGCACCTCAGAAAACAAACTCGACATCGCCATATGATGTTCCAAAGAGCTTGTTTTGGTTTATTATCTTCGATAATGAACCATTGGAATCGCCCAAAGAAAAAAAAAATTTAACCCCCCCTCAAAATTTGTTGGTTTACGTTTCAAGATACGTAGATTCAGAAAATCGAATAAAAAAAAATCCGTCCGTCCGCCGTACGCCGTCCGCCGTCCGCCGTCCGAGGCACTTTGCCCAGTTAGCGTTGAGTTAAAATTACGAAATTTGGTTTCTGGGTTTGGACCAGCCCCACAATGATCCACGAAACTTTTCATAACCCTAGGTCAAGGGGAAGGGGTTCAAAACGAATTTTGAAATGTTGAAAATTCCATATCTCGAAAAATTCCCATCAAACGGTATGTTTTTTATTTCATATTTAGATAGAGTTTGTTCCGTAGAATTTTTTAAGACCATCTGCAGCTTTGTACGACCAGCCGTACGTTCACAATGACGGCTCAAAGATTGTGCCTCACAACCCGATCGTGAATCAAACTGTTGAAATACAGGTCCATTTTCATACTAACAAGCTCTTTGGAACATCATATGGCTTAAGTGATGTCGAGTTTGTTGTTCTGAGGTGCGTTTCGTGCTACGGAAATGAAGGTAATTTCGAATGTTTGTTGGTAGGTACTTCTTTTATAGAAAAATTATTACCGACGTAGTATTAAAAACCCCAGAATTATATCGTATTAATTAATCATAATTAATAATAATAATTATTATTAATAAATACGAATTATTAATACCTAACAATAAATTATAATAATTTTCACTAGGTACTTGATAAAATTGATAATAATAATTAATCTAACATTTAGGATCTAGACATTTAGACCTAGTGATCTAGACAGAAGGGTGATCTGTACAAAGAAGATAATGAACCGTTGTGTCAAGAATTTGCAGAGTTTTTTATTCGATTTTCTGAATCTATTTTATGGGTTTCGACCAACCCCACAATGGTCCTCGAAACTTTTCATAACCCTAGGTCAAGGGGAAGGGGTTCAAAACAAATTTTGAAATTTTGAAAATTTCATATCTCGAAAAATTCATACGGAACGGTATGTTTTTTATTTCATATTTAGATAGAGTTTGTTCCGTAGAATGTTTTAAGACCATCCGCAGCTCTGTACGACCAGCCGTTCGTTCACAATGACGGCCCAAAGATTGTGCCTCACAACCTGATCGTGAATCAAACTGTTGAAATACATGTCCATTTTCATACTAACAAGCTCTTTTGAACATCATATGGCTTAAGTGATGTCGAGTTTGTTGTTCTGAGGTGCGTTTCGTGCTACGGAAATGAAGGTAATTTCGAATGTTTGTTGGTAGGTACTTCTTTTATAGAAAAATTATTACCGACGTAGTATTAAAAACCCCAGAATTATATCGTATCAATTAATCATAATTAATAATGATTATTATTAATAATAAATACGAATTATTAATACCTAACAATAAATTATTATAATTTTCACTAGATACTTGATAAAATTGTTAATAATTAGTGATAATTGATAATAATAATTAATCTAACATTTAGGATCTAGACATTTAGACCTAGTGATCTAGACAGAAGGGTGATCTGTACAAAGAAGATAATGAACCGTTGTGTCAAGAATTTGCAGAGTTTTTTTATTCGATTTTCTGAATCTACGTATCTTGAAACGTAAACCAACAACTTTTGAGGGGGGGTTAAAAAATTTTTGTCTTTGGGCGATTCCAATGGTTCATTATCGAAGATAATAAACCAAAAAACCCTGCAAATTCTTGACACAACGGTTTATTATCTTCTTTTTACAGATCACCCTTCTGTCTAGATCACTAGGTCTAAATGTCTAGATCCTAAATGTTAGATTAATTATTATTATGAATTATCACTAATTATTAATAATTTTATCAAGTACCTAGTGAAAATTATTATAATTTATTGTTAGGTATTAATCATGTGTATTTATTATTAATAATTATTATTATTAATTATGATTAATTAATACCATATAATTCTGAGGTTTTTAATACTACGTCGGTAATAATTTTTCTATAGAAGAAGTACCTACCAACAAACATTCGAAATTACCTTCATTTCCGTAGCACGAAACGCACCTCAGAACAACAAACTCGACATCACTTAAGCCATATGATGTTCCAAAGAGCTTGTTAGTATGAAAATTGATCTGTATTTCAACAGTTTGATTCACGATCGGGTTGTGAGGCACAATCTTTGAGCCGTCATTGTGAACGAACGGCTGGTCGTACAAAGCTGCGGATGGTCTTAAAAAATTCTACGGAACAAACTCTATCTAAATATGAAATAAAAAACATACCGTTTCATATGAATTTTTCGAGGTATGAGATTTTAAAATTTTCAAAATTCGTTTTGAACCCCTTCCCCTTGACCTAGGGTTATGAAACGTTTCGAGGATCATTGTGGGGCTGGTCTAAACCCAGAAACCAAATTTCGTAATTTTAACTCAACGCTAACTGGGCAAAGTGGCGCGGACGGACGGATTTTTTTTATTCGATTTTCTGAACGTAAACCAACAAATTTTGAGGGGGGGTTAAAATTTTTTTTTCTTTGGGCGATTCCAATGGTTCATTATCGAAGATATTAAACCAACAAACAGAATTGCATGGATTTCAACAACAAACAACGGTTTATTATCTTCCTTGTGCAGATCACCCTTCTGTCTGTACCAGACTGTGTTGCGAATCGGCAACATACCATATTCTCACCGTACTCATACCATACCATACGAATTTCTTTCCTATCATACCATACTGTACTATACCAAATCATACATACAATAATATACCATACCATACTCATACGATGTCATACAAACCGAGTGAATATTGAAATGTCATCCATTTCTGACCTATATTTAAAATTTCAAGTATCTAGCTCATCATCAAAATTTAATTTGTTTAAACAAATAGGTATTATTTAAACAATTTTACAGACAAGAAACCGAGTGAATATTGCATTGTGATCCGGTTCTGAACTATTTTTAAAATTTCAAGTCAATAGCTCATCATCAAACTTTAATTTGTATTATTACAAAAAGGTATTATTTAAAAAAAATTTTTCTTTGGGCGATTCCAATGGTTCATTATCGAAGATAATAAACCAAAAGATGTGATATTTCCCCAAAGAATACTCTGTGTAAAAAGCAGAAATCAGTCTACAGCAGCCGGAAAAAGTTGGGATATCCTTTTCCTTCCAACTAATGAGATGTGCTAACCACTTCACAAGCACAGTACCGGTTTCCAGTTATCCCCTTGGCGCTATGGTAAGACGTTTTTATAACAGTGATTTTTCAGTGTTTTTTGGGGGATTAAGGTTTATATGGGCTTTATTTTGTCAGGACCAATCTTCAGTCCTTCAGTCTGCCCTTCAGTCTGAAGGCTTCAGATCATTTTGATGGTAACTAATCGGATTCTTTACCTTGTGCATCTTGCTGAAGTTGTTCAACCACCTCCAGAGTATTTATCAAATATAATACGGTGTAGGACTCTCATGAGTGTTTCCACCTTCATATTTGATTGGATCATATTGCATGGCTTCCAATATTCGCCCGCCACATTTCGTCGGATCTCTACCACGTCGAACTTACTTTTACCCTTATACCTACCTAGTAACTATTCTCTACCCTGGTTTAGCAAGGTAATGACCTACGTAATAGCCCCGAGACCGGCAGTGGCGGCTCTGGGACGGGCCGTGACGGGACGTTAGCTGTCAATCACCCTCCAGTAATACCAGCTATCACCTAGGGTGGATGGATAGTTGCCTCGCCTAAATAGTCCGCTCCAAATAGCTCCAAACTCGCTCTCCTTACGCACTAACCCTGTGATCATCTCTATGCAATATTCTTATTTTTCCACCAGCATTTATCCATGCGACCTTCTTCTGAGTTTTGCGGTCCTTTTGTTCTTCTGATTCGTAATAAGACGTCGTCGTCTTCTTGTGTTTCCGAACGCCTCCTTGATTCTTCTCCCCCGCCATATGTCGTACCGTGGATGGGATCGAATGGGGAAATGTCCCACCGGAAACCCGTCGTTGGACCCAGCTTTTGATATTTTGGTCAAAGCCGCAACTCGATTTTTCTATTGAAAAATACGTTGTATACAACGGATGTGATACTTTTTCTGCAAGTGGCCTGATGTTTGTCAATTGCTCGCCATCGATAGGAATAATTCGTACTATCGATGATTTGCCTGAGGACGGTTATGTGGGGGGGGGGAGTTTCACCCATAAATTACTAAAATGAAACGGTCTTTCAAGTGACACCTCATTTTAAAGGTTTTTACACGCTGCATATTATGAGGAATTCTCCTTTTTTATTCAAAGAAGCAAAATGAGCATTTTTAATGAAATTGTATGATTTTCGAATGCGGCCCCCTTAGAATCCATGAATTTTTGAATTCGGAAAAATAGGCACACCACGGAAAAATGGTTGCCGACCCCTCCACTACTTCATATTATTAATAATAATTCATAATCTCCCATTTAGTGATCTAGACCAAGGGTGATCTGCAAAACCGTTGTGACAAGAATTTGCAGTTTTTATTCGATCTTCTGAATCTACGTATCTTGAAACGTCAATCAACAAATTGAGGGGTTTAACTTTTTTTTTCTTTGGTCGATTCTGCAAATTGTTAGTTATTAATAATTATTAAGAAAGATTATTAATTATTATTGATTGACTCGATATCTGAACTGTTCGAATCAACTGGGCCAGTATGAACACGCTCAATGTTCAAAATAATAGTAATAAATGTTAATAACCATAAAATGGTCTGTCATTTATGAGCTGACCCTCACCACATAAATGTTAATCGTAAGTGGTAATCTGACGTGGCGGAGAAAGAGGGCAGCAGAGAAGGACTAAGTGAGGGGGAGTGGACACATTTGTGATGATGGGCGGGAAGGGGCGGGGCTGTAATTCTCAACTCCGGGGAGGGCGGGGGAAGGAGGAGGTGGTCCCCCCCCCCCTCCTTCCAGTTAAACCTCTTGAAATTTCGTTATGGGCTTGAGCTCTCGTTATGTGCCAGAGTTCCCGTTTTGTGCCAGAGTTCTGGTTTTGTGCCAGAGTTTCCGTTATGTACCGGAATTCCCGTTATATGCTTGAGTTTCCGTTATATGCTTGAGCTCTCGTTATTCACTTGATATTGAGTGGTCCATCATCCTTCCACCAACCTCCTCCTCCGTTACTCGCCCCCTCCTCCCCTTACTCTCCCCCCCTTCTTCTTCCCACTCACTCCTCACAACCCGCCCCCTCCCTCCGCCTTCATACTAGACGTGTCGACGTGAAACAAAGGAAACGATTACAGTACGTATTAAATTTTGTTTTTTGCACTACGTATGTAATACTGAGAGCCTATTTCTTATTTCGATGCTATTCACTCTATGAAGCTGTAGTTTGGTATGTAGCCTCCTTAGGACTTACACTTTGAACAGCATAGGCCCAGGATCAGCTGAGTGGCACCTAAAGCTAATTTCGATGCTATTCACCCTATGAAGCTGTAGTTTGGTATGTAGCCTCCTTAGGACTTGCACTTTAAACAGCATAGGCCCAGGATCAGCTGAGTGGCACCTAAAGCTAATTTCGATGCTATTCACTCTATGAAGCTGTAGTTTGGTGGTATGTAGTCTCCTTAGGACTTACACTTTGAACAGCATAGGCCCAGGATCAGCTGAGTGGCTCTTAAACCAAATTTCGATGCTATTCACTCTGTGAAGCTGTAGTTTGGTATGTAGCCTCCTTAGGACTTACACTTTGAACAGCATAGGCCCAGGATCAGCTGAGTGGCACCTAAACCTAATTTCGATGCTATTCACTCTATGAAGCTGTAGTTTGGTATGTAGCCTCCTTAGGACTTACACTTTGAACAGCATAGGCCCATGATCAGCTGAGTGGCACCTAAAGCTAATTTCGATGCTATTCACTCTGTGAAGCTGTAGTTTGGTATGTAGCCTCCTTAGGACTTACACTTTGAACAGCATAGGCCCAGGATCAGCTGAGCGGCTCCTAAACCTAATTTCGATGCTATTCACTCTATGAAGCTATAGTTTGGTATGTAGTAGGGATGGGACTTCGATATCGATAATATCAAATATCTGTTTGTCGTCGATTTCGATGTTTTTAACCATCGATGTTTCACATTCTATAACATCGACATATCGATGCTGTGCTCCGATAACATCAGTCCAATTTATTACTAAATTCTGAAAAAATTACTTGTTCTTCACAGGACACAGGTTCTTCGGGAATAAAAATTTGTACACCAAATCCGTCATAGCCATCGAAACGCTAAGTTCGTAGATCATCCGTTCTCAAACTAGAGCACTTTGAAGATGAAGAAACGTGGTTGTTACTTGAGATGTTCTTCATGGACATCATTTTCTTGGACATAAGGGTTAATGAAGTCGTTTTATTCATAGATTCAAATGCCAGGAGTTTCGTCGTACGTCGTTCAAGTACCATGGTATTTTCGTCGTTCTAGTTCTTGAACGAAGTACGATCTTGTTTCGGAACTTTTGTCCTAGGATCTACATGGGCTGCCAGTTCCTAGAGAGATCCTCAGCAGTACTCTGTCCCCAACTTGAAAGCCAACTAGTTTAGTTTTGTTTCGGTTTAAAACTAGACATTCTAAGGAATCCTTATGGACTTCATTTGCCTTCACCATTCCCTTCTCTACGTGAATACGTCTACTTCTTGAAATAACTGTTTCGGAATAACAGAACATGTAACAGAAGCAAATATATTTGTATACGGATAGAAAGGTTCAAATTTGGCAAATACGTTTGGGTATAGTGTTTGTCCTCTGTAGGATAATGGGCTTGGATATGATCCGAATAACTAATAGCTACCATGAATATATAACAACCTCCAATGAGAAAAACTCAGGTTTATCACCTTGGGAAAAGATCACACCCTACTGTCTAATTTATGTCTTTGCGCCATGGCGTGACTTTTTATTAGGTACTACTGTAGTAATGTAATATTAGAATCGCCCGGGACCCCCCCCCCCCTGAAAACATGAAACATCATTCAGAAATCATTTTTATTGATATAATGTAATACTGGGGTTTTCTCTAGTACCTACCGACGGCGGCAAAAATAATAACAGGAATTAGGTACCTACCAAATTTTCGAAACATCTTTGCAGACACGAAAAGTATCTGAAAACAAGTAACTCGATGTGACGTAATGTGGCAAATTTTGAGTGGGGTTTAAACTTTTTTTTTTTGCTTCGGTCCATTCCAATGGTCCATTCCAATTATCGAAGGTAAAAAACCAAAACTGACCCTCTTAGACATGACATTTGAACGCCGAATTCAGTCACTTGACCCACTTGATCCGATGATTCTTGATTTTTTTGTTAGTTTGGTGGAGAAATGATATTATTTACAAGGGTCAAAACTAAGGCCAGTTAGGTACCCTTCTAGAACACGATTGTAATTACAGAAGGCATTGTGCGTTCCACGAAGCAGTGAACAAGAAAAGGTCAAAAACCTCGTCAGGTTTTCCCGGAGAGCGGGTTCTTTGGACGAACTTCCCTCTGGCCCCAAAACGATTGAAATATCATACATCTCTGCTTGTCCGAGAGGAATGAAACTTTTTCACTATTCTGCCTCTTCCACCCAATTTCCTTTTCAACTCCAATCGAAGTACACTAACCACTATACTTATTCCGCACTTTATTAAATCTGAATTCACCTCGAGTATCAACTTCATCCCAAAAATCAGACCGAAACCCTCCAAAAACCGTCCCGGAAACTGTTTAGTTCGTAGGATACCTGGGATCTTAACCGCTGGTCCTGTCAATCACTTCTTCTTGGTAATCACAGCAAAAGAAGGAACAAAAACCGACGAGGCGGCGGGCCGACCTAAAGATCCTTTCTCCGTTTCCAGTCGTTAGATGAGTGGTTTGGTGGGACCTGCGCAGCCTCAGTAGGATATTCCCACACAGCGGGGTTAAGTTATTTTTTATTGTTCGAACTTATTTTTATAGTAAGATAATTTACAATACGTAATTGTCCCTCTTACCATTCGGAACTTTCGCCGGGTGAGGTTAACCGTTACCGGGTGAGGTTACCTAACTCGAGTAGAAAAAAAATTTCCCCAAAGGTTCCATTAGTATGGGATGTGGCATAAACTGAAGGTCAAGGCATCTGATGCAATTGTCATCAGTTCGGCATCAGATACGCATTAAAAGTTCCATCAGAAAAACTGAAAGGTACCTACTATTTCCATTACTTTTTTGTCGACAAAGTATGACAGAGTAAAGATCCTTGCGTTTATTGAGATAATAAAACAACTAGTTACAATGATAAATTAGGTAACTATCAGCTATTTAGTTCATAAATTAACACTTTTTGCATTAACTTAAACCCCCCACTTAATCCTCTTAAACTGAACGTCACTCATTGTCAGGTCAGAAGAGCTTGGTTCTCTTCAGGCGTCGAAATTGTTGATAGTTGTCAATTAGCTGATAGCAGCTGGATTTGGATGTTTAAGAAGCCTGCCCTCATATCTCATAGCTACCGTTTTTATGACATTGGTGACTGTCTCCACTTTGAGGTCTTTGTGAAGGTCATCATTCCTTACATTCCAAGGAGCGTTTGCTTTGCTCCTCGGAACCTTATTCTGAAATGTTTGTTGATAATATATACTGAGACGAAGTGGCCAGATAGTAATGTTATTTACACGGACGGCTCGAGAACAGGCACAGCAGCTGCTGTCGGATGTGGATTTCATGGCGCCAACGGAAAATACTGCTATACTGCGGAGGTTGTGACTGTATTAGAGGCAGTCAAGTATGTGTGTGGTCTGAACTGTACTGAGACTACTTGGGTGATCTGTTCGGATTCCAAAAGCTGCATTCAATTGACTGGCACTCTTCACTGAAAAGAGCAGATAATGATGTGACTGCCCAAATTTTGGCTTACGTTGGACAGTGTCAGAGGAGAGGTAATGTGCTCCAGTTTCTGTGGGTAAAAGAACACATTGGTAAGCTGATAAGCTAGCAAGAGCAGGAGCCGCCACTGGAAATTTTCTTTCTCCTGGATTGCTGGTATCAGACTTTTACCCGAGTATCACGGCGAGATATTGACATCTGTGGGAAGCTGAATATAACAGCTCAACGAATAGACTGTTTTATAGGAATATTCAGTCCCGAGATCATGGTTCGTTGGGCGGTCCACTCATAAGGCATTGTGCAGAACCATTGCTCTTCTGCGAACGAATCGTGGAATATGTGAAGCCTACCTACACCGAATATATCCTGAAATCCTACCTCAATGCAACAAGGCAAATTGCTTTACCTACCAATAATAATAGCAGCAAATAAAACGTCTCGTTCACAGTAAAATAAAGGGCACTCCATAATCACATGCTCGAATTTTCCGATTTCCAAGTGACAAAAAGACATATGTTTTTACTTAGATCTGAGAATATTAATATAATATAATAATATTATATTATATTATAGGTAGGTATATCATATAAGGTCATATTTAGTTATTTGTCTGAAGGCAATGTGTCAGTTTAATTTTGCCTAATTCTATTTGTAAATAACCATTCCATCCATATGGCTGTATAATCTGCTTCATTAATGCCAATAAATTAATCCCCAAGTTACAGTCGGATTGGGTGGGACCGTGTCTTATGTTTAGGGTGAAGATACTTTCGGGCCGAAGCATCCTGGTGCATGGTGACCGACTAGCTGCGAAGAAAATAAGAGGGAGAAGTGATAAGCAGTTGCAGCTACAACAGTTGACTATTGTTGGGAACCGGATGACATGAGTGGAAGATTTGTTGTTAAGGGAAGACAATGAGAATTAGTTTCAGTTTTTCTTCGGTTTCGCGTATCTAGCTGATACTTTAAAAGGCATCATAACAAAACAATGGGATTGCCCGTCTTCTGGACAGATTTAATGTATTTTATCATCGCGGCCGGGTGCACTAATTAAGGAATAAGTATTGTGTTAAGGGGAGGTAACTTGTTGGGTTAGAAATATAAATTATCTTGTCTGAGATGGGCCCGGTTGATGGTGGAGGTTCAGTCAGTACGTCGTCCGCTCTGACTCCGCATCCACCGGAGTCAAGAACCCTAGTTTTCCCCTCCACTTCTGTTCACATCTCCTAACCAGGTCAGTAACTTCTGTTCGCTCTAGTGTTTGTATTTTGATGCCTCGGGTCATGAGATTCTTGATAATTACGCCAACTGGAAATTCTATTAGGGCTTCCAGACGTATGGGTTGGTACCGCTAAAGCTACTTCGATCCCAAATAGAAAGGATCCAACCCTGTCCTGAGGTAGGTATAGGAAAGCGCACAATTAGCTGCTGCCTCTCATGAAAACTTTCCGAACAACATCAATTATGACGAAACAATTAGTGCGCATGCTCAGAGCACCACTACTCCGATCATTGAAGTTTACGCGGGACTTACTATACGCTTGCTGAATCTCTTTACATTATCATTTACATCATTTTACATTTTCATTATCGAAGATAATAAACCAACAAGGGAGGAAATTTTGGGTGAATCCCTTCAATTGTGAACGAGTTATGAAAGGTGCTTTCACTTCAATGGTGATAGACCAAGTGGAGTGAAGAAACCAAGTTCTTCAACTACTTTCAACTACGTTTGAGTAGTTCTTCACATGAACTGTTGGGCAAGATAAGTGACGATATCAAAAGACAACATACGGTCATGAGATATCAATTATTTTCTCGCAAGTTTTGGTTTTCTTCTTCTTTTCAAAACCAGTTCATCAAATCAGTTCATTATCATAAGGGAAGATTTTGACACTGATGTTTTCATTGATGAATGGTACAGATAATATCTCATGTAGAATAGTAGCTAGAATAATAGTAGTATGTAGAATAATAATTGGGAACTTACAGTGGTTGAATCCCACAGAAGTTTTAGAAATCCCAAGAGTTTTAGAAATCCCCACAGTCCATGATGCTTTAACTGCGGCGTACCATGATATGTACATAAAAGGGGCGAATCACCCTAATCCTCTCATAAGAAGCATACACGAGCATCGTCCCCCCCCCCCCCCAAGACATATGAGGCGCCTCAAAAGGAGACACCATACGGACAATGCAGATGGCTTTGATTGACTGACATTCATCACTTTTGTGTTCCTTCATCTGTGATAGCGA
>CAWUBA010000050.1:0-17551 GCA_963920205.1 Stenodema calcarata | reverse complement strand
CTAGTCATTAGTCACCCAATCTAGTCAACCATATCCCTGTTTATCTATAAGTGGCCACCTAAATTTGAACGAATAGTTACCATTATCATAATATATATTGCAAACATTAATAACCCTACTCCCAGCACACAGTACATAATAAACCCTGTTATATGTTGATGTTTCATCAATCGAAATCTTGCCTTTAATTTGAACACCTACAATTCCTATTATTATTAGCTCATTAGTATTTTCTTTTCTCAGTTACACTGAGTGGTCCTTCGAGTCACCATACCATCCATCTACATCTCAGTTTTTTTTTCGTAGTATTGGACATTTGCAGCAGGCAAAACTGCACGTCTCTTACAAAACAGGGGGTTAAAAAAGTTTTTTCTTTGGGCGATTCCAATGGTTCATTATCGAAGATAATAAACCAAAATCCGTCCGTCACCTGTACGCCGTCCGCCGTCCGTGGCACTTTGCCCAGTTAGCGTTGAGCTAAAATTACGAAATTTGGTTTCTGGGTTTGGACCAGCCCCACAATGATCATCGAAACTTTTCATAACCCTAGGTCAAGGGGAAGGGGTTCAAAACGAACTTTGAAATTTCGACAATGTCATATCTCTAAAAATTCTCATGAAACGGTGTAATTTTTAGTTCACTTTTGAATGACCTGAAAAATTACGAATCTTTTAAGACAAATTGGATTTTTGTGCGACCAGCCGTTCGTTCATAGTGAGCGCGCAAAGGTTTAGGAAAAACACTAAACTTCGCGACGAAAACAGCCGTTAGGTGGGTCCCGGGTAGCCGCCCAGAATAAAACTGCTTTTTTCATCTTCCAGGTAAACTACAGTCTAGAAATTTTAACCGTCAGTCGGGGATAGACCACATTGCAATATTCACTCGGTTTCTCATCTGTAAAATTGTTTAAATAATGCCTTTTGGTTTATTATCTTCGATAATGAACCATTGGAATCGCCCAAAGAAAAAAAAATTTTAACCCCCCCTCAAAATTTGTTGGTTTACGTTTCAAGATACGTAGATTCAGAAAATCGAATAAAAAAAACTCTGCAAATTCTTGACACAACGGTTCATTATCTTCTTTGTACAGATCACCCTTCTGTCTAGATCACTAGGTCTAAATGTCTAGATCCTAAATGTTAGCTTCATTTTTTTCGAGATATGAGATTTTCAAATTTTCAAAATTCGTTTTGAACCCCTTCCCCCTTGACCTAGGGTTATGAAAAGTTTCGAGGACCATTGTGGGGTTGGTCGATACCCTTAAAAAAAATTTCGTAATTTTAACTCAACGCTAACTGGGCAAAGTGGCGCGGACGGCGTACGGCGGACGGACGGATTTTGGTTTATTATCTTCGATAATGAACCATTGGAATCGCCCAAAGAAAAAAAAATTTTAACCCCCCCTCAAAATTTGTTGGTTTACGTTTCAAGATACGTAGATTCAGAAAATCGAATAAAAGAACTCTGCAAATTCTTGACACAACGGTTCATTATCTTCCTTGTACAGATCACCCTTCTGTCTAGATCACTAGGTCTGAATGTCTATATCCTAAATGTTAGATTAATTATTATTATCATTTATCACAAATTATTAACAATTTTATCAAGTACCTAGTGAAAATTATTCTAATTTATTGTTAGGTATTAATAATTCGTATTTACTATTAATAATAATTATTATTACTTATGATTAATTAATACGATATAATTCTGGGGTTTTTAATACTACGTCGGTAATAATTTTTCTATAAAAGAAGTACCTACCAATAAACATTCGAAATTACCTTCATTTCCGTAGCACGAAACGCACCTCAGAACAACAAACTCGACATCACTTAAGCCATATGATGTTCCAAAGAGCTTGTTAGTATGAAAATGGACCTGTATTTCAACAGTTTGAGTCACGATCGTGTTGTGAGGCACAATCTTTGAGCCGTCATTGTGAACGAACGGCTGGTCCTACAAAGCTTCGGATGGTCTTAAAAAATTCTACGGAACAAACTCTATCTAAATATGAAATAAAAAACATACCGTTCTATATGAATTTTTCGAGATATGAGATTTTCAAATTTTCAAAATTTGTTTTGAACCCCTTCCCCTTGACCTAGGGTTCTGAAAAGTTTCGAGGACCATTGTGGGGTTGGTCGAAACCCATAAAAAAAATTTCGTAATTTTAACTCAACGCTAACTGGGCAAAGTGGCGCGGACGGCGTACGGCGGACGGCGTACGGCGTACGGCGTACGGCGGACGGACGGATTTTTTTTTATTCGATTTTCTGAATCTACGTATCTTGAAACGTAAACCAACAAATTTTGAGGGGGGGTTAAAATTTTTTTTTCTTTGGGCGATTCCAATGGTTCATTATCGAAGATAATAAACCAAAAAACTCTGCAAATTCTTGACACAACGGTTCATTATCTTCTTTGTACAGATCACCCTTCTGTCTAGATCACTAGGTCTAAATGTCCAGATCCTAAATGTTAGATTAATTATTATTATCAATTATCACTAATTATTAACAATTTTATCAAGTACCTAGTGAAAATTACTATAATTTATTGTTAGGTATTAATAATTTGTATTTATTATTAATAATAATTATTATTAATTATGATTAATTAATACGATATAATACTGGGGTTTTTAATACTACGTCGGTAATAATTTTTCTGTAAAAGAAGTACCTACTAACAAACATTCGAAATTACCTTCATTTCCGTAGCACGAAACGCACCTCAGAACAACAAACTCGACATCACTTAAGCCATATGATGTTCCAAAGATCTTGTTAGTATGAAAATGGACCTGTATTTCAACAGTTTGATTCACTATCGGGTTGTGAGGCACAATCTTTGAGCCGTCATTGTGAACGAACGGCTGGTCTTACAAAGCTGCGGATGGTCTTAAAAAATTCTACGGAACAAACTCTATCTAAATATGAAATAAAAAACATACCGTTCTATATGAATTTTTCGAGATATGAAATTTTCAAAATTTCAAAATTCGTTTTGAACCCCTTCCCCTTGACCTAGGGTTATGAAAAGTTTCGAGGACCATTGTGGAGTTTGTTCCGTAGAATTTTTTAAGACCATCCGCAGCTTTGTACGACCAGCCGTTCGTTCACAATGAGGGCTCAAAGATTGTGCCTCACAACACGATCGTGTATATAACTGTTGAAATACAGGTCCATTTTCATACTAACAAGCTCTTTGGAACATCATATGGCTTAAGTGATGTCGAGTTTGTTGTTCTGAGGTGCGTTTCGTGCTACGGAAATGAAGGTAATTTCGAATGTTTGTTGGTAGGTACTTCTTTTGTAGAAAAATTATTACCGACGTAGTATTAAAAACCCCAGAATTATATCGTATTAATTAATCATAATTAATAATAATTATTATTAATAGTAAATACGAATTATTAATACCTAACAATAAATTATAATAATTTTCACTAGGTACTTGATAAAATTGTTAATAATTAGTGATAATTGATAATAATAATTAATCTAACATTTAGGATCTAGACATTTAGACCTAGTGATCTAGACAGAAGGGTGATCTGTACAAAGAAGATAATGAACCGTTGTGTCAAGAATTTGCAGAGTTTTTGGTTTATTATCTTCGATAATGAACCATTGGAATCGCCCAAAGAAAAAATATTTTTAACCCCCCCTCAAAATTTGTTGGTTTACGTTTCAAGATACGTAGATTCAGAAAATCGAATACAAAAAAATCCGTCCGTCCGCCGTACGCCGTCCGCCGTCCGCGCCACTTTGCCCAGTTAGCGTTGAGTTAAAATTACGAAATTTTTTTTATGGGTTTCGACCAACCCCACAATGGTCCTCGAAACTTTTCATAACCCTAGGTCAAGGGGAAGGGGTTCAAAACGAATTTTGAAAATTTGAAAATTTCATATCTCGAAAAATTCATATAGAACGGTATGTTTTTTATTTCATATTTTGATAGAGTTTGTTCCGTAGAATTTTTTAAGACCATCCGCAGCTTTGTACGACCAGCCGTTCGTTCACAATGACGGCTCAAAGATTGTGCCTCACAACACGATCGTGACTCAAACTGTTGAAATACAGGTCCATTTTCATACTAACAAGCTCTTTGGAACATCATATGGCTTAAGTGATGTCGAGTTTGTTGTTCTGAGGTGCGTTTCGTGCTACGGAAATGAAGGTAATTTCGAATGTTTGTTAGTAGGTACTTTTTTATAGAAAAATTATTACCGACGTAGTATTAGAACCCCCAGAATTATATCGTATTAATTATTCATAATTATTAATAATAAATACGAATTATTAATACCTAACAATAAATTATAATAATCTTCACTAGGTACTTGATAAAATTGTTAATAATTAGTGATAATTTATAATAATAATTACTCTAACATTTAGACCTAGTGATCTAGACAGAAGGGTGATCTGTACAAAGAAGATAATGAACCGTTGTTTTATTCGATTTTCTGAATCTACGTATCTTGAAACGTAAACCAAAAAATTTTGAGGGGGGGTTAAAATTTTGGTTTATTATCTTCGTTGCCCAGTTAACGTTGAGCTAAAATTACGAAATTTGGTTCCTGGGTTTTTCTCATATCTCGAAAAATTCATATAGTACGGTATGTTTCGATAATGAACCATTGGAATCGCCCAAAGAAAAAAATTTTGTCACCCCCCTCAAAATTTGTTGGTTTACGTTCCAAGATACGTAGATTCAGAAAATCGAATAAAAAAAAATCCGTCCGTCCGCCGTACGCCATCCGCCGTACGCCGTACGCCGTCCGCGCCACTTTGCCCAGTTAGCGTTGAGTTAAAATTACGAAATTTTTTTTATGGGTTTCGACCAACCCCACAATGGACCTCGAAACTTTTCATAACCCTAGGTCAAGGGGAAGGGGTTCAAAACGAATTTTGAAAATTTGATAATCTCATATCTCGAAAAATTCATATAGAACGGTATGTTTTGGTTTATTATCTTCGATAATGAACCATTGGAATCGCCCAAAGAAAAAATTTTTTTAACCCCCCCTCAAAATTTGATGGTTTACGTTTCAAGATACGTAGATTCAGAAAATCGAATAAAAAAAAATCCGTCCGTCCGCCGTACGCCGTCCCCCGTACGCCGTCCGCCGTCCACGCCGTTTTGCCCAGTTAGCGTTGAGCTAAAATTACAAAATTTGGTTTCTGGGTTTGGACCAGCCCCACAATGATCCTCGAAACTTTTCATAACCCTAGGTCAAGGGGAAGGGGTTCAAAACGAAATTTAAAATTTCGACGATGTCTTATCTCCAAATATTTAACTGAACCGTGTAAATTTTAGTTCACCTTTGAATGACCTGAAAAATTACGAATCTTTTAAGACCAATTGGATTTTTGTGCAACCAGCCGTTCGTTCACAGCGACCGCGCAAAGTTTTAGGAAAAACACTAAACTTTCGCGTCGAAAACGGCCGTTATGTGACCCAACCCCCAGACGCCCAGAATAAAACTACCTTTTTACATCTTCCCGGTAAACTACAGTCTAGAAATTTTAACCGTGAGTCGGGGATAGACCACATTGCAATATTCACTCGGTTTCTCATCTGTAAAATTGTTTAAATAATACCTTTTTGTAATAATACAAATTAAATTTTGATGATGAGCTATGGACTTGAAATTTTAAGTAGGTTAGAACTGCATCACAATGCAATATTCACTCGGTTTCTCGTCTGTAAAATTGTTTAAATAATACCTATTTGTTTAAACAAATTAAATTTTGATGATGAGCTAGATACTTGAAATTTTAAATATAGGTCAGAAATGGATGACACTTCAATATTCACTCGGTTTGTATGACATGGTATGAGTATGGTATGGTATGGTATATTATTGTATGTATAATTTGGTATAGTACAGTATGGTATACCAGTATGGTATGGTACAGTATGGTATAGTACAGTATGGTATACCATACTGTACGATAGAAATTCGTATGGTATGGTATGAGTACGGTGAGAATATGGTATGGTGCCGATTTGCAACACAGTCTGGTATAGACAGAAGGGTGATCTGCACAAGGAAGATAATAAACCGTTGTGTCAAGAATTTGCAGAGTTTTGGTTTATTATCTTCGATAATTTTCTTTGGGCGATTCCAATGGTTCATTATCGAAGATAATAAACCAATAGCTACGCTTTCCACAAGAATATAGATCTGATTGTTTTCCATGGTCCCTGAGACCGGTATTCCTCAACTCGGCATTTTATTGAGCTCTGGTCTATTAGACCGGTATTCCAGCTTTTTCTTGCGTTTTGCATTTCACATCTTCCTGATGAAAATGCCGTCACTTTTGGTTTATTATCTTCGATAATGAACCATTGGAATCGCCCAAAGAAAAAAAATTTTTTAACCCCCCCCCCCCTCAAAATTTGTTGGTTTACGTTTCAAAATACGTAGATTCAGAAAATCGAATAAAAAAAAAATCCGTCCGTCCGCCGTACGCCGTCCGCGGCACTTTGCCCAGTTAGCGTTGAGATAAAATTACGAAATTCGGTTTCTGGGTTTGGACCAGCCTCACAATGGTCCTCGAAACTTTTCATAACCCTAGGTCAAGGGGAAGGGGTTCAAAAGGAAATTCAAAATTTCGACAATGTCATATCTCAAAATATTTAATTGAACCGTGCAATGTTCACTTTTGAATGACCTGAAACATTACGAATCTTTTAAGACCAATTCGATTTTTGTGCGACCAGCCGTTCGTTCACAGTGAGCGCGCAAAGGTTTAGGAAAAACACTAAACTTTCGCGTCGAAAACGGCCGCTACGTGGGTCAACCTCCAGACGCCCAGAATAAAACTACCTTTTTTCATCTTCCCGGTAAACTACAGTCTAGAAATTTTAACCGTGAGTCGGGGATATACCACATTGCAACCTATTCACCCGGTTTCTCATCTGTAAAATTGTTTAAATAATACCTATTTGTTTAAACAAATTAAATTTACTTTGATGAGCTAGATACTTGAAATTTTAAATATAGGTCAGAAATGGATCACAATGCAATATTCACTCGGTTTCTTGTCTGTAAAATTGTTTAAATAATACCTATTTGTTTAAACAAATTAAATTTTGATGATGAGCTAGATACTTGAAATTTTAAATATAGGTCAGAAATGGATGACATTTCGATATTCACTCGGTTTGTATGACATGGTATGAGTATGGTAAGGTATATTATTGTATGTATGATTTAGTACAGTATGGTAAGATAGAAAAGAAATTCGTATGGTATGGTATGAGTATGGTGAGAATATGGTATGGTGCCGATTTGCAACACAGTCTGGTATAGACAGAAGGGTGATCTGCACAAGGAAGATAATAAACCGTTGTGTCAAGAATTTGCAGAGTTTTTTTTATCAGTGATCAAATCCTAGTCTCTATCGTAACTCTGCCACTATTGAACCGTTTTTCATGAGATTTTCATCGTTAACACGTTCGATGCTGGTGTCATGACATACATGACGCGCCGTTTCTCGCCGAGTACTGGCGTCATGACATCCATGACGGGGCCCTTCGTTGAAAGTCACTTACTTCGGTCATCCCGTTTCACTTCGGAAATGGTTGAATAGGGTCAGTTCCTGATAAAACCCATTCAGTACATCCCCAGTTAGCCGCTAGAGTGCATCATTTTCAAATCGAAGTGTTTTCAAGAGCAGAGTTCATCCTAACAAGTGGAAGATGCCGGTCTTGTACCTACATTGTATTTTATCGATTGTTTTGTGCAGTATTTTCTTTCGTGCTTTTTTGCCGTTTTGGATGTTTCCAAGTAGCAAAATAACCAAGGTTGTTTTCCAACTAGGTGATTTTCCCCGTATTTTCTCGTGTCGCGTGTTGCCCATTGCGTTGCCGGCCAGTCCTGGGGGTCGGCACATCGATGTATATACATCGATGGTCCTGGGGGTCGGCACAGTGGCAGGGCCAGCGTCGAACGTGTTAAGTGGTGCCTATAGCGTACCAACTGTATCTCTTGTAAACTATTGAAGCGTAAATCAAACGGTAAACCTTCAAGCCAATTTCCACACTTTCTTAGGTACTTTTCGTGCCTTCGGAAAGGAGGTACTTTCCAGCAACTCGTTGGTTGGTTCATTTCGATATTTTTTTTTCAAATTGAAACTTTATTGTGTTGTACACTATTAAGTGCGACTACAAGTATAATATACTTGTATGTAATACACTTGTATAATATATAGGTATTATATTATATCACTTGGAACATGTGGCATTAGGTCCCCCCCCCTTTGGAGGGCTAATGCATTACTTTTATACAATATTAAATATTGTTAACAAATTTTGTTATTATAATGTAGAGTAATAATTCAGGCTTAATAAATATGATGGGAGAACACATAACAACAGATGCAATGACTAGACATGATGAGTGGATTGCAATACGAATGAACAATAATTGTACAGAAAGGTTGGTAATAATCTTTGGTACAGAAAGGTTGGTAATAATCTTTGGTTATTCAGGAGCAGTGGTGTTTAGGAGATCGCTGTGCCATTTCCGTTTGAGCCTGCGTTGGTTTCTTGGAGGTCGAGGCTCGACCATTTATTAAAAATTAACTTATTAAAAATAACTAAATAAATAGGTACGTGTTTCTTTGAACTAACCACATTGGGTGTATCGAAGTTTTATTTTACAGATCTTCAATAATTGATGGGTTTTATTAAGGCTTTTTTCCATTCAAACGGATAAATTCCTTTTTCCAATGATATAGATGTGTTATGATCGACACAAGTACGTCGGATAGCGTTTGGAGAATAACTACTGGAATTCCATCTGCCCCCTTTGATCATGATTTGAAGGTGAACAATCCATTTTTCGGCGCATTTACTCCTAATAGGTTACTAGGTTAATAGGTTACTAAAACATTGTGAAACAGGCCCAGGACCCAGGAAAGTTCAAAACTGTTCTCTATCAGAATTTAAAAAATAAACGTATATTTTCATTAGACTAAATTTAATGTAATTTACGTCTAACTTCTCTAGACTTTCAAAACCCACCATCTAATCGATCACAACTCCGTTTAGAGTGCTCTACGTCCGAAACAACCGCGGTCAATCATAGGATTCAAGAGGGCAGAAAATGTTATCATGCAAAATAGCACTCAAGTGGTTCATTCCATTCAGGCGTTATTACAGTGTTAATCAAGGGGGTCGCACTGCCTTCATAATCGTCTCTTGCCTTCTTAATCGGTCGTAATTTTGAACAAATTGCAGTTCCGTTTCATTTTTTGCTCTCTCTCTCTACGGGTAGCGGGAAATGATAGCTCGCCGACCAGTGGGCTTCCATGGAAAGTAATAGGACCTCACATTGTGAAGAGACGATCAGGGAAAGGTCAAACCGTTTTTTTCAGTGAATGGATTCAAGTTTTTTTCTTGTTTTTTTTTTTTTTTTTAATCTTTTAGAGAATCATGCAAATTGCGATATTTATTTTTTCTCGATCATTATCACTGGCTTTAGCGAGCTTTATGCATAATGTGGTTCTCACGTTGTAAACTGTGGCTTAGCTACAAACCAATTTGTTATTCAATCTTTTTTAATTATAATTCAGATTTTTCGATCACAACCTCAAATGATATTGAGGAACACCTGGTAGTCATTAAGTTCATGCCAGCAACACAGGAAGCTGCAATCATCCATCTCTACCGTAACTTTGTCAATGGCAGCTCGAAAATGTACCAATCTCGTCCATCTCAATTTCCACAGCTTACCACAGTCTTTGTGGGTCCTTGATTGTTCCGCGGATTCTTTATGAGCACTTTACCAATTTGAAGTGGTGCGTGACGGGCACCATCTTGTTCGAACTTAAGTACGTTGAAGCGGTTGACAGGAAGTTAATTTATTTCTCGTTATAACCGACTCAAATTTTCATAATTAGTCAATTAGAACATCAGCAGAGCGTGCACGTCAGTTTTTCCCTCCACAACATTACAAAATATACCACATTTTCATCGTATACTAACAAAAATCCATTTACCTCGACTGATGATTGATCCTGAACCCGCTATTAACCGACACAGATCTCATTTAAATAGAAATGAACAGAACTTAATAGTTTCCTCATCAGACTGCACAAGCAACCGATCGGTCGGTCCTGTAAATCATTTCGACTAAAACTAACGGAACCGCTCTTTAGCTTTTCTCATTACTAATTGAACTATTAGTTGAATGAATATTATCTCGAATAATGTCAACAGTAAAATAAAAACTCTGCAAATTCTTGACACAACGGTTCATTATCTTCTTTGTGCAGATTACCCTTCTCTGTAGATCACACTGATCTGCATACAATATCCGGAATTAGAGGAATGGGCCAACAAAGTTGTTTGTGGAAAAGGAAGGCGGGGAAGGAAGGGGTGGAAAGGGGCGGGGGTTAGAAGTGGGTGGGAAGGAGGAAAGCAAGCAGGTGTGGTTGGTTGATGAGCGGGTGGCGGGGGGTCTGGTCACCCCCACCGACCCGTACATAAAATTCAAATTGTGGGTGGAAGTGGGTGGGAAGGAGGAAAGCGAGCAGATGTGGGTAGTTGATAAGCGGGTGATGGGGGGGGGGTCTGGTCACCTCCACCGATCCGTACATAAAATTCAAATTGTGGGTGGAAGTGGGTGGGAAGGAGGAAAGCGAGCAGGTGTGGGTGGTTGATGAGCGGGTGGTTTGCTCCCCCTCCCTCCCACCCATGTAGAGATGGAGTAGAAATACCGGGAAGATGAAAATTCTTGACGAAACGGTTTATTATTGAATTGTTCTCGTTAAAAAGTGCGTGAGTTAAAAACAACGGTTCATTATCTTCTTTGTACAGATCACCCTTCTGTTTAGATCATTAGGTCTAAATGTCTAGATCCTAAATGTTAGATTAATTATTATTATGAATTATCACTAATTATTAACAATTTTATCAAGTACCTAGTAAAAATTATTATGATTTATTGTTAGGTATTAATCATTTGTATTTATTATTAATAATTATTATTATTAATTATGATTAATTATTACCATATAATTCTGAGGTTTTTAATATGTACTACGTCGGTAATAATTTTTCTATAAAAGAAGTACCTACCAACAAACATTCGGAATTACCTTCATTTCCGTAGCACGAAACGTATTTCAGAACAAAAAACTCGACATCACTAAAACCAGATGATGGCTACATTATTAGGAAAATTGACCAACCTTTGAGCCAGGCTCAACCTTTGAGCCGTCATTGTGAACGAACGGCTGGTCGTACAAAGCTGCGGATGGTCTTAAAAAATTCTTAGGAATAAACTCTATCTAAATATGAAATAAAAAACATACCGTTTGATGGGAATTTTTTGAGTTTTGGAATTTTCAAAATTTCAAAATTCGTTTTGAACCCCTCCCCCTTGACCTAGGGTTATGAAAAGTTTCGAGGACCATTGTGGGGTTGGAGGACCCATAAAAAAATTTCGTAATTTTAACTCGACGCTAACTGGGCAAAGTGCCGCGGACGGCGTACGGCGGACGGACGGATTTTGGTTTATTATCTTCGATAATGAACCATTGGAATCACCCAAAGAAAACATTTTTTTAACCCCCCCTCAAAATTTGTTGGTTTACGTTTCAAGATACGTAGATTCAGAAAATCGAATGAAAAAAAATCCGTCCGTCCGCCTTACGCCGCACAGTGGTCCGAATTACGAATCTAGCTGATCAAAAATAAAAAAGTTGACCCCTTCAAATCCGAATGAAAGGTATTACGATCAAGTGGTAACATGTTCCTGATAGCAGAACAAAAGGACAAAGACGGCTGTAAAAGAAAACAAAGTGTCAGAGCGAGATGTAAACAGACTAGTAGTGAGGATCGCTTCTGAACCAGTTATTTCAGTGCTTCCTTCACGTGTAGACACAGTCGTTATACAACGGTTATCGCCAATTTTTCAAAATGGACTTCTCTAATTAATGTAAGAAAAACACTATTTGAAAGGTTTCCTAAAAAAAAAATTTTTTTAGCGATTTGAATGATGAGTTTAAAAAAAGAAGAAATAATGACTAAAGTATTCATCTTGAAAATACTCTTAATTTTAGGGAACCAATGAGAACCGGAAAATAGTTTCAAATACAGGTTACCTAACTATTATACTTTGAAATAAAATAACAATCAGCTGCGTCCACTTGCGTTTCTAAAAATTATTCAATTTTTTGTTTTCAGGGTCAGAAGTTGTCATTAACCGCTTGGAGTTATTTGATGTGTTAAAGGCTAGCAATTTTGATTTTGCATAAGGTAATGAAATTATTTTTGCACATATTTCGAACAAATATGGTATAATTCAAAGCTACATAGAGGAGAAAAAAGCAGAAATTATTTCTGAAGTCAGCAACTTTCTGAAAGTTTTTAAACGCTTCTAGGCAAAATGCTACAGGAATACAAATCGTTTCTGTACTAAATATAATACTTGGTTACAAGGTACCCTAAAACCTTTTAGCCCAAGTACTCCTACACCTGGTACCAGTCATGGGTCGGGGGGAGGCCGTCCAAAAACTTCAGTACCTGCAGCGAAGTAACAAAACGGCGAAAAATTAGGAACATCGTTGAAACACTTTCATTAGATGAACTGTGCTCTGCCTTAAAGTTGAAGTTGCGGCATAATGGAAAAAAAGACGCATCATATTTGTTGGGTGATATGCTGGCTTCACCAGCAAGAGCAACAAACATTTTAAAAAAATACAAAAAACGAATTGAAATGGATTCCACGTTATATTCTCCTCAGGAAGCACTGGCATTAATCGTTGGAGTTCAACTCACCAAACATCAATACCTACTACTTCGCAAAGGTGTAAATGCCAAGAAAATCCCTAAGTATCCGTCATATCACGTGGTACTAAACGCCAAAAAAGATTTTTATCCATCCGAAACAGAGACAGTGATCAGCGATTCAATGGGCTAATACGAATAGTGACATTTTGCATGCACATTTTACTTGTCTCCTGTGATCCCCTCATAACGAGTTTTAGACCTCTACCTACTACTAAAGACCTGGATCAATTGGAGCGAGGTTCAACAACTTTTCACTGATGCTCCTACAATTTCGTGTGACAGCAGCGACTGTGATGACGAGAACTATACGCATCTCGATACGCATCTAAATGATATCTCATTGTCATGAAATTTTATTGTTTACAATAATAAATGGATGGGTTATCTTTTGTTAAATTATTAAAATGCTGTTAAATGTCATTAATGTTTAAATTAATGTTAAACATTAATAAAATATGTATGTACCAGCGCAGTTCTCAAAACACCTCTTTTTTGTGTGGAATAACCTACAATATCTTTTAAAATAAAAAATTTAGCTCAAATCGGGTTTCACCATCGTGTTTGTCGTTTTATAATCTATATGAAAACCTATATACATTGTAAGTTGGGAGATCGTTGTATTAGCTACGATTTTTGATCAGCTGGATTCGCGATTCGGACCACTGTGCGCCGTCCGCGGCACTTTCCCCAGTTAGCGTTGTGTTAAAATTACGAAATTTTTATTATGGGTCCTCCAACCCCACAATGGTCCTCGAAACTTTTCATAACCCTAGGTCAAGGGGAAGGGGTTCAAAACGAATTTTGAAATTTTGAAAATTCCAAAACTCGAAAAATTCATATAGAACGGTATGTTTTTTATTTCATATTTAGATAGAGTTTATTCCTAAGAATTTTTTAAGACCACCTGCAGCTTCGTACGACCAGCCGTTCGTTCACAATGACGGCTCAAAGGTTAAGCCTGTCAACACGATCGTGAATCAAACGGTTGAAATACAGGTCAATTTTCAATACTAACGAGCTGTTTGGAACATCATATGGTTTTAGTGATGTCGAGTTTTTTGTTCTGAGGTAAGTTTCGTGCTATGGAAATGAAGGTAATTTCGAATGTTTGTTGGTAGGTTCTTCTTTTTATAGAAAAATTATTACCGACGTAGTATTAAAAACCCCAGAATTATATCGGTACATTTTATTTGTAATTAATTCATCATCTCTATCATTCAGGTTCTGCACAAAGCAACCCAGGCGATTCCAACAGCCGTATATCGTATTAATTAATTATAATGAATAATAATTATTATTAATAATAAATACAAATTATTAATACCTAACAATAAATTATTATAATTTTCACTAGGTCCCTCCTTGATAAAATTATTATTAAGTAGTGATAATTCATAATAATAATTAATCTAACATTTAGGATGTAGACATCTAGACCAAGTGATCTAGACAGAAGGGTGATCTGTAGAAAGATTTTAAAACTGTTATGTTTAAGGAAGACACAATTTATTTTTAAATATATTTAACGAAGAAGTGTTGCAACTTTTGTATGAAGAAACATTTTTTTTATGATGGAAATAGGAATTGTTAGAAAACACTTAACTCGACGGTAATTTGATATTTTATATAATGGAACTGTTGAGAATACAAGTAGATTCAAGATTTAGATCCGTATTTACATGATGCCTATTAATATTAGTAAGGAAGAAATGGAGGTTTAAAATATTTGGCTCCCCTTGACCCCTCTGACGTCATCATTCCTGCCGGTCCACGTACGTCATCCATTCCTGCCACTCCACGTACGTCATATCCTTTGAGGTGTTCTTGCCGGCCACTTGTCTGACATCATCCACCCCCTGCCGGTCCACGTACGTCATATCCTGTGAGGTGTTCTTGCCGGCCACTTGTCTGACGTCATCCACCCCCTGCAGGTCCACGTACGTCATATCCTGTGAGGTGTTCTTGGCGGCACCTGTTTGACGTCATATCTTTTGACGTAGTTGGTCGCTTGTGTTGCGACGTCATATTATCTGAGAGGCCCGTGGATGAGGTGAATTAAGGAGACAAAAAAGACTTCATATCGAATCGAGGTGTTTATTTGAACTATTCTTCTATGATTTGGCTTCAGACATGCCAGTCATAGCCATTGGATTCGTGATTCAAAGCAACCATAAAGTGGGTACAGCTTTCGTACGAGTACGCAACCACGAGGGACATTTTATTTGCGCCCCTCCCACACCCACACCACGTACCACTTACCTCGTACTTCATTGTTGTAGAAATCGTACCTGTGTGTAAACAGTTATTAAATATTGTGATTGTTTAAATTTTAAACAATCACGCTCATACCGTAGCTTGTCGGCCACGCACTCCGCAGTGGTTAACGTAATATAGTTAGGTAAATCGAGAGCTATCCAACGAGTGGTGAACGATTTTTGTACGATGATAACAGGCGAAGTTGAAGTTCCGTAGCAACGAATCGGTTATAGATAATAAACCAAAAGGTTCTCGGATGCAGCTCGCAAATAATAGACCTACCTATATCTTTATTGTCTACTTTTTCCAAGATTTTTGAGAAATTGGTGAAGCAACAACTACGACCTGACAACTACGACCTGAATGAAACCCAAATTGTTTGTTTGAAATTAATAGATTTTCATCCATGAAAGCCATCAATTATTGATGGCTTTCATGGATGAAAATCTATTAATTTCAAACAAACAATTTGGGTTTAATTCAGGTCGTAGTTGTCAGGATGCTGTAGTTATGCTTAGTTCTCTTATTAGCGACGCTCTTAATTCGCTCATTCGATTTTCTGAATCTACGTGTCTTGAAACGTAAACCAACAAATTTTGAGGGGGGGTTAACATTTTTTTTTCTTTGGGCGATTCCAATGGTTCATTATCGAAGATAATAAACCAAAATCCGTCCGTCCGCCGTACGCCGTACGCCGTCCGCGCCACTTTGCCCAGTTAGCGTTGAGTTAAAATTACGAAATTCGGTTTCTGGGTTTGGACCAGCCCCACAATGGTCCTCGAAACTTTTCATAACCCTAGGTCAAGGGGAAGGGGTTCAAAACGAAATTTAAAATTTCGACAATGTCATATCTCAAAATATTTAACTGAAACGTGTAATTTTCAGTTCACGTTTGAATGACCTGAACAATTACGAATCTTTTAAGACCAATTGGATTTTTGTGCGACCAGCCGTTCGTTCACAGTGAGCGCGCAAAGGTTTAGGAAAAACACTAATCTTTCGCGTCGAAAACGGCCGTTATGTGACCCAACCCTCAGACGCCCAGAATAAAACTACCTTTTGTCATCTTCCCGGTAAAGTACAGTCTAGAAATTTTAACCGTGAGTCGGGGATAGACCACATTGCAATATTTACTCGGTTTCTCATCTGTAAAATAGTTTAAATAATACCTTTTTGTAATAATACAAATTAAATTTTGATGATGAGCTATTGACTTGAAATTTTAAAAATAGGTCAGAACTGGATCACAGAACTGGATTCACTCGGTTTCTTGTCTGTAAGATTGTTTAAATAATACCTATTTGTTTAAACAAATTAAATTTTGATGATGAGCTAGATACTTGAAATTTTAAATATAGGTCAGAAATGGATGACATTTCAATATTCACTCGGTTTGTATGACATGGTATGAATATGGTAAGGTATATTATTGTATGTATGATTTGGTATAATAGCGTATGGTATGATAGGAAAGAAATTCGTATGGTATGGTATGAGTACGGTAAGAATATGGTATGGTGCCGATTTGCAATACAGTCTGGTATAGACAGAAGGGTGATCTGCACAAGGAAGATAATAAACCGTTGTGTCAAGAATTTGCAGAGTTTTTCGTTTTCACGTAGTATTTGAGTCGACAATTGCTCTTCTTGAAGGACCATTCGAACTCAAATAAACACCTCGAGTCGATATGAAGTCAACTTTTTTTCGTTTTCACGAAGTATTTGAGTCGACAATTGCTCTTCTTGTAGGTCCATTCGAACTCAAATAAACACCTCGAGTCGATATAAAATCTACTTTTGGTTTATTATCTTCGATAATGAACCATTGGAATCGCCCAAAGAAAAAATTTTTTTAACCCCCCCCTCAAAATTTGTTGGTTTACGTTTCAAGATACGTAGATTCAGAAAATCGAATAAAAAAAAATCCGTCCGTCCGCCGTACGCCGTCCGCCGTCCGCCGTCCGCCGTACGCCGTCCGCGCCACTTTGCCCAGTTAGCGTTGAGTTAAAATTACGAAATTTTTTTTTATGGGTTTCGACCAACCCCACAATGGTCCTCGAAACTTTTCATAACCCTACGTCAAGGGGAAGGGGTTCAAAACGAATATTGAAATTTTGAAAATTTCATATCTCGAAAAATTCATATGGAACGGTATGTTTTTGGTTTATTATCTTCGATAATGAACCATTGGAATCGCCCAAAGAAAAAATTTTTTTAACCCCCCCTCAAAATTTTTTGGTTTACGTTTCAAGAATCGTAGATTCAGAAAATCGAATAAAAAAAAATCGTCCGTCCGCCGTACGCCGTACGCCGTACGCCGTACGCCGTCCGCGCCACTTTGCCCAGTTAGCGTTGAGTTAAAATTACGAAATTTTTTTTATGGGTTTCGACCAACCCCACAATGGTCCTCGAAACTTTTCATAACCCTAGGTCAAGGGGAAGGGGTTCAAAACGAATTTTGAAAATTTGAAAATCTC
>CAWUBA010000049.1:0-25482 GCA_963920205.1 Stenodema calcarata | reverse complement strand
CATTGGTGTTTTGGGACAGGCAAACAAAACCGCATCGCTGTTGGTCCCCTCACCTGATGAAATAAGACAAGTGCAATAACACAAATTTTTTCCGCCATTTCATTGGAAACCTCGGACATTGATTCTCATCCCTAATCAGAACAGTTCTGATTTACTTATCTTTTCATCCACTTTTACGGTTTCAACACTTGTTTCATTTGCGGATGGTTTGCTGATCCTGTTGTATGATTGTTCGTAGTTTTTAATAAGTTTTTAAAATAAAATGCAACAAGATTAACTAGAGCTGGCTATGTTGGTCTAGTGGTTAGAGCATCCGCCTACCATCAGGTCAACCAGGGTTCGATTCCCGGAGCCGGCTTCACAAAAAAGTATTCCTAATGACTCATCATATCTGTAAAGAATCAATTTAGGTTGATTCCTGTTCCCCAGATATTGCGTTGCAGCCAGTACGTTAATCTAGTGCGCAGATGGCATGGTTCCAGTGACCTTTGGGTCCCATACCCCCCTCAGATTATCTGAGAGATAGGGGTGTGTGCCACTAAAATGGTTAACAATACTGGGCTGTATACCAAAATCTGATCATTCAGTGGCTGGGATGACGGTAGATAACATGATGATTCAAATACGAGTACTTGATACCTCCCTCAGTTTATATGAAGAAACAAAGAAGAACAATTTATTTTTTAAATTGATTACTTACTTTTCTTTTTTACCCAGATGTATTGTTAACGGGGGACATGTCTGTACAACAGAATATTACCAATACCGAAATAACCTTCATTCCATAGCACGAAACGTACCTCACAACAAAAAAGTCGATATCACTAAAACCATATGATGTTCCAGACAGCTCCTTAGTATGAACATTGACAGTTCAACCGTTTCATTCTATATCGTCTTGACAGGTTGTTATCGGCTCATTGTGAACGAACAGTAGGTCGCACAAAGGTGCGGATGGTATCAAAAAAATTCTGAACAACAAACTGTAAGTAAATGTGAAGTAAAACCTACACCATTGTATACGAACATTAGTTTATTATCTTCGATAATGAACCATTGGAATCGCCCAAAGAACATTCAGAGGATAGGGATTAATGTATATAGCAAGGGCGAAATATCGCGCAAAAGTTAAAGTTTAGAGATCGTACACACTATTTTCAACGTCAAAACGTGGACTTGTTGTAATTTTCTATTAATTGTTATACACCTACATACACGTGAAGGGCAAACGTAATTCCACCTAAACCCGAAGAATATTGAGAGGATAGGGATTAATGGATATAAGAAAGGCGAAATATCGCGCAAAAATGAAAGTGTAGAGATCGTACACACTATTTTCAACGTCTAAACGTGTACCAGTTGTAATTGTATATTAATTGTTATACACCCCATACAGGTGAAGGGCAAAGGTAATTCCACGTAAACCCGAAGAATATTCAGAGGATAGGGATTAATGGATATAACATGGGCTAAATATCGCGCAAAAATGAAAGTGTAGAGATCGTACACACTATTTTCAACGTCAAAACGTGGACTTGTTGTAATTTTCTATTAATTGTTATACACCTACATACACGTAAAGGGCAAACGTAATTCCACCTAAACCCGAAGAATATTGAGAGGATAGGGATTAATGGATATAACAAAGGCGAAATATCGCGCAAAAATGAAAGTGTAGAGATCGTACACACTATTTTCAACGTCAAAACGTGGACTTGTTGTAATTTTCTATTAATTGTTATACACCTACATACACGTAAAGGGCAAACGTAATTCCACCTAAACCCGAAGAATATTGAGAGGATAGGGATTAATGGATATAACAAAGGCGAAATATCGCGCAAAAATGAAAGTGTAGAGATCGTACACACTATTTTCAACGTCAAAACGTGGACTTGTTGTAATTTTCTATTAATTGTTATACACCTACATACACGTAAAGGGCAAACGTAATTCCACCTACACCCGAAGAATATTGAGAGGATAGGGATTAATGGATATAACAAAGGCGAAATATCGCGCAAAAATGAAAGTGTAGAGATCGTACAGACTATTTTCAACGTCAAAACGTTGAATTGTTGTAATTTTCGAATAATTGTTATACACCCCATACAGGCGAAGGGCAAAGGTAATTCCACGTAAACCCGACGAATATTCAGAGGATAGGGATTAATGGATATAACATGGGCTAAATATCGCGCAAAAATGAAAGTGTAGAGATCGTACACACTATTTTCAACGTCAAAACGTGGAATTGTTGTAATTTTCGAATAATTGTTATACACCCCATACAGGCGAAGGGCAAAGGTAATTCCACGTAAACCCGAAGAATATTCAGAGGATAGGGATTAATGGATATAACATGGGCTAAATATCGCGCAAAAATGAAAGTGTAGAGATCGTACACACTATTTTCAACGTCAAAACGTGGAATTGTTGTAATTTTCGAATAATTGTTATACACCCCATACAGGCGAAGGGCAAAGGTAATTCCACGTCAACCCGAAGAATATTCAGAGGATAGGGATTAATGGATATAACATGGGCGAAATATCGCGCAAAAATGAAAGTGTAGAGATCGTACACACTAGGACAGAACTACCCACTGTAGGGGGTACTTTTGTCCTAGGCCAGAAGTACCCTACCCCGTTTTGGGTGGGTACATTTGTCCTAGGACAGAACTACCCAGTGTAGGTGGGTACTTTTGTCCTAGGACAGAAGTACCCTACCCCGTTTTGGGTGGGTACATTTGTCCTAGGACAGAAGTACCCTACCCCGTTTTGGGTGGGTACATTTGTCCTAGGACAGAACTACCCAGTGTAGGTGGGTACTTTTGTCCTAGGACAGAAGTACCCTACCCCGTTTTGGGTGGGTACATTTGTCCTAGGACAGAACTACCCAGTGTAGGGGGGTACTTTTGTCCTAGGCCAGAAGTACCCTACCCCATTTTAGGTGGGTACATTTGTCCTAGGACAGAAGTACCCTACCCCGTTTTGGGTGGGTACATTTGTCCTAGGACAGAACTACCCACTGTAGGGGGGTACTTTTGTCCTAGGCCAGAAGTACCCTACCCCATTTTAGGTGGGTACATTTGTCCTAGGACAGAAGTACCCACCCCGTTTTAGGTGGGTACATTTGTCCTAGGACAGAACTACCCACTGTAGGGGGTACTTTTGTCCTAGGCCAGAAGTACCCTACCCCATTTTAGGTGGGTACATTTGTCCTAGGACAGAACTACCCACTGTAGGGGGGTACTTTTGTCCTAGGCCAGAAGTACCCTACCCCATTTTAGGTGGGTACATTTGTCCTAGGACAGAAGTACCCACCCCGTTTTGGGTGGGTACATTTGTCCTAGGACAGAACTACCCAGTGTAGGGGGTACTTTTGTCCTAGGCCAGAAGTACCCTACCCCATTTTAGGTGGGTACATTTGTCCTAGGACAGAAGTACCCTACCCCGTTTTGGGTGGGTACATTTGTCCTAGGACAGAACTACCCAGTGTAGGTGGGTACTTTTGTCCTAGGACAGAAGTACCCTACCCAGTGTAGGTGGGTACTTTTGTCCTAGGACAGAAGTACCCACCCCGTTTTGGGTGGGTACATTTGTCCTAGGACAGAACTACCCAGTGTAGGTGGGTACTTTTGTCCTAGGCCAGAAGTACCCTACCCCGTTTTAGGTGGGTACATTTGTCCTAGGACAGAACTACCCACTGTAGGGGGTACTTTTGTCCTAGGACAGAAGTACCCTACCCCATTTTAGGTGGGTACATTTGTCCTAGGACAGAAGTACCCTACCCCGTTTTGGGTGGGTACATTTGTCCTAGGACAGAACTACCCAGTGTAGGTGGGTACTTTTGTCCTAGGCCAGAAGTACCCTACTCCATTTTAGGTGGGTACATTTGTCCTAGGACAGAAGTACCCTACCCCGTTTTGGGTGGGTACATTTGTCCTAGGACAGAACTACCCAGTGTAGGTGGGTACTTTTGTCCTAGGACAGAAGTACCCTACCGCGTTTTGGGTGGGTACATTTGTCCTAGGACAGAAGTACCCTACCCCGTTTTGGGTGGGTACATTTGTCCTAGGACAGAACTACCCAGTGTAGGTGGGTACTTTTGTCCTAGGACAGAAGTACCCTACCCCATTTTAGGTGGGTACATTTGTCCTAGGACAGAAGTACCCACCCCGTTTTGGGTGGGTACATTTGTCCTAGGACAGAACTACCCAGTGTAGGTGGGTACTTTTGTCCTAGGACAGAAGTACCCACCCCGTTTTGGTTGGGTACATTTGTCCTAGGACAGAACTACCCAGTGTAGGTGGGTACTTTTGTCCTAGGCCAGAAGTAACCTACCCCGTTTTGGGTGGGTACATTTGTCCTAGGACAGAACTACCCAGTGTAGGTGGGTACTTTTGTCCTAGGCCAGAAGTACCCTACCCCGTTTTGGGTGGGTACATTTGGCCTAGGACAGAACTACCCAGGGTAGTTTGGTCCTAGGACAGAAATACCCTGGGTAGGTGGGTACTTTTGTCCTAGGACAGAAGTACCCTACCCCGTTTTGGGTGGGTACATTTGTCCTAGGACAGAAGTACCCTACCCCGTTTTGGGTGGGTACATTTGTCCTAGGACAGAACTACCCAGTGTAGGTGGGTACTTTTGTCCTAGGACAGAAGTACCCTACCCCATTTTAGGTGGGTACATTTGTCCTAGGACAGAAGTACCCACCCCGTTTTGGGTGGGTACATTTGGCCTAGGACAGAACTACCCAGGGTAGTTTGGTCCTAGGACAGAAATACCCTGGGTAGGTGGGTACTTTTGTCCTAGGACAGAAGTACCCTACCCCGTTTTGGGTGGGTACATTTGTCCTAGGACAGAAGTACCCTACCCCGTTTTGGGTGGGTACATTTGTCCTAGGACAGAACTACCCAGTGTAGGTGGGTACTTTTGTCCTAGGACAGAAGTACCCTACCCCATTTTAGGTGGGTACATTTGTCCTAGGACAGAAGTACCCACCCCGTTTTGGGTGGGTACATTTGTCCTAGGACAGAACTACCCAGTGTAGGTGGGTACTTTTGTCCTAGGACAGAAGTACCCACCCCGTTTTGGGTGGGTACATTTGTCCTAGGACAGAACTACCCAGTGTAGGTGGGTACTTTTGTCCTAGGCCAGAAGTACCCTACCCCGTTTTGGGTGGGTACATTTGTCCTAGGACAGAACTACCCAGTGTAGGTGGGTACTTTTGTCCTAGGCCAGAAGTACCCTACCCCGTTTTGGGTGGGTACATTTGGCCTAGGACAGAACTACCCAGGGTAGTTTGGTCCTAGGACAGAAATACCCTGGGTAGGTGGGTACTTTTGTCCTAGGACAGAAGTACCCTACCCCGTTTTGGGTGGGTACATTTGTCCTAGGACAGAAGTACCCTACCCCGTTTTGGGTGGGTACATTTGTCCTAGGACAGAACTACCCAGTGTAGGTGGGTACTTTTGTCCTAGGACAGAAGTACCCTACCCCATTTTAGGTGGGTACATTTGTCCTAGGACAGAAGTACCCACCCCGTTTTGGGTGGGTACATTTGTCCTAGGACAGAACTACCCAGTGTAGGTGGGTACTTTTGTCCTAGGACAGAAGTACCCACCCCGTTTTGGGTGGGTACATTTGTCCTAGGACAGAACTACCCAGTGTAGGTGGGTACTTTTGTCCTAGGCCAGAAGTACCCTACCCCGTTTTGGGTGGGTACATTTGTCCTAGGACAGAACTACCCAGTGTAGGTGGGTACTTTTGTCCTAGGCCAGAAGTACCCTACCCCGTTTTGGGTGGGTACATTTGGCCTAGGACAGAACTACCCAGGGTAGTTTGGTCCTAGGACAGAAATACCCTGGGTAGGTGGGTACTTTTGTCCTAGGACAGAAGTACCCTACCCCGTTTTGGGTGGGTACATTTGTCCTAGGACAGAAGTACCCTACCCCGTTTTGGGTGGGTACATTTGTCCTAGGACAGAACTACCCAGTGTAGGTGGGTACTTTTGTCCTAGGACAGAAGTACCCTACCCCATTTTAGGTGGGTACATTTGTCCTAGGACAGAAGTACCCACCCCGTTTTGGGTGGGTACATTTGTCCTAGGACAGAACTACCCAGTGTAGGTGGGTACTTTTGTCCTAGGACAGAAGTACCCACCCCGTTTTGGGTGGGTACATTTGTCCTAGGACAGAACTACCCAGTGTAGGTGGGTACTTTTGTCCTAGGCCAGAAGTACCCTACCCCGTTTTGGGTGGGTACATTTGTCCTAGGACAGAACTACCCAGTGTAGGTGGGTACTTTTGTCCTAGGCCAGAAGTACCCTACCCCGTTTTGGGTGGGTACATTTGGCCTAGGACAGAACTACCCAGGGTAGTTTGGTCCTAGGACAGAAATACCCTGGGTAGGTGGGTACTTTCGTCCGACTACACCGGCACAACAGCCACTACTGGTCTGATGTTAATCCACATTGGGCGAGAGAGGTCGATCATCAACACCGGTGGTCCGTGAACGTATGGTGTGGTATTATTGGTGATGTCATTATCGGTCCCCACTTTTTCGAGGGTACATTAAATGGACAAGTGTATGCTGATTTCATACGGGAGAGGCTTCCTGAGCTGCTGGATACTTACCACTCGATCTGAGATGCAACATATGGTACCAGCAAGACGGTTGCCCCGCTCATTATTCTCTAGCTGCCCGGAGAGAAGTGAACAACCAATTTAGCAATCGATGGATTGGCAGGCAAGGCCCGGTCAATTGGCCTGCGAGATCTCCCGATCTCACCCCATTAGATTTTTTCCTTTGGGGTTATCTCAAAGATAAAATCTACGCCAGTCAACCCACTACACCGCAAGTATTGAAAGGTGATCTGGTACAAGCTTGCTTAAGTATTCCACCAGATGTGATCCGAAGATCAACTTCTTCAGTGGGAGATCGTCTCGCAATGTGCTTACAAAAGCAAGGGGGGCTATTCGAAAAATGATGGGAAGATCATTTTTGTAATAAAATGTGGCAATTAAAGTTGTCTACCTAGTCAAAATTCATAGTGTACTTACTACCCAAGTACCCTCCACTTGATGCGAGAACTGTAATGTCATCCCCCTGATGGTGATTGTTGATTATGGACGCTGGGGTCTGAAGATAGATGGTTTAATGCTGATTTCAAAAGTGTGGTGAACATCTCAAAAATTGAAGATGAAAATAGTAAGAAAGTGTTGGTAATGTCTAAAATCGGCGATAAAGGAATCGGCGATTTTCTGTATTTCGCAAAAAGTGGAATAACTCAGAAACGAAGCCCCCAAAAAAAAATTTCAAAGAGGCATTTTCTGTTCCAAATTCAACCTAGAATAGAAAAAAGCAATAAAAAAGGGGGTCAAGAGGAAACCGTAAGTTTCAATCAATGATTTGAGACCCTAAAACATGGAAATCGGACTTCCGCATCGTGAAGCTGAGTTAAAATACTATAAAAAAGGTCCAGTTCAATTTGTCGATAGCTCGCACCGTAAGGCTGTAATTTCCCGATGGGCCCGTTTAGATGGGACACCCTGTATAACCAGGAAAATGGAGACACTTTACATAAAATAAGTTATTTCTTTGAAAATTCGCTCTTATAGCCATAGCTTTCCTCGCGTTGTCAGTGAACAGTTAAGAGCGCGCCGTAAGAGTGGCGCCTGCTACTGCAGTGGATTCCGAGAGAACTATGTTTCTGACATGAACAAGGTTCAAGTTTGGAAAATCCCCGGCAGGTACAGCTACTTGTCGTAGCTCTACCTACCGTTGACTGCCCAGGGAACATGTTGACAAAGCGATGACGTACTTGAGATGGCTTACCTCCTTTTCATTCACCCTGCGATTGCAACAAAGGAAAGGGTAAAACCACCACCTACCGACCTCCTTGCCTTGACGCTGGGCCACAACGGGAGCCGGGATATCAGAACTGAACTGCCGACACTTTTTCAATAATATTTTTAAATATTGGTCTAAAATGGAAACGATCATTTCCCTCAAAATTCAGAGCTGTTTTGAAGATGAATAATTTAGTCATTACCCATTTCTTCTTTTTTTAGAATCATCATTGAAATCAAAAACATTTTTGTTAGGAAACCATTCAAATAGTATTTTGGTTTATTATCTTCGATAATGGACCATTGGAATCGCCCAAAGAAAAAATTGTTTTAACCCCCCCCCCCCCCCCCAACATGTGTTGGTTCAAACTGACCCAGCTGATTCAAACAGCACATGGTTTTCAAATACCGAGTTAATAAATACTACCTATTTATCTGGATAATTACCGTCCCTTGGGAAAAACGTACTTTCAAAATCTGATATTCTCCCGTTATCCCGTTAAAACCTAAATCCTACCTGTCACTAACTGGCTTTCTAATCTCCTAGGGTATCACCTTGGGAAAAACACATCTGGGTCTCTTGGGAAAAAACACTTTCAAAATCAATTTTTGGGTGCAACACCTGACGGTCTCATTGGCGATGACGGCATCGTAGAAATAAAATGTCCATCCTCGTGTGCCGAGATAGAAGAAGGATTGAAGACGAAAAAAATAGATTATTGGATAAGTGATAAGAAAGGAGGATGGGGTTTTAATAAAAAACATAAATATTACTACCAAATCCAGGGCCAGCTGGCAATTGCCAGCAGGTCATATTGCATTTTCTGTGCCTGGACCCCACAAGCGATTAGGGTAGAGCGTATTGAGAGGGACCAAAGATTTTGGGATACAATGGTGCCTACCCTTGAAAACTTTTATTTTAATTGTGTCCTACATGAAATTTTGGATCCCCGAGTATCAAGGAACATGCCGATTAGAGAATCCCCTGATTTCGTAGGTGCAAAACAATGTACAAAAAAAGAGTGTGTGTGATTTAGTTTGACCGTCAGTAAGAATGATGTTGAGGGATGACATCCCTCAACATCAATGTACAAAAAGATATAAATGAATAATTTATAAGTAGGTACGTATCGTGATAATGTGAAATTGAATATATGTCAATTATATCAATATTTTTCAGTAAATTGTAGCACTGTTTTTTTTTTAATGAATAATCTCCACGACTTGGCTACCTTTGTATGTACCTACTTTTGCAATTCCTAGTAGTAGCCTAAAACGACAAGCAAGTTCTGGAGGAGTAAAAAGTTACCTACAACACATATTATAAAATACACAAGTCAAAGTTAGAATTTCATGTCCAATGTAAAAATAATATTATAATAATAATGTGAAGGGTGATCTGTACAAAGAAGATAATAAACCGTTGTGTCAAGAATTTGCAGAGTTTTTTTTATTCTGCATCCAACTATGCAATTTGCAATTTTTCTGGAATTCACATTACCTAACTCTTTTCTATTGTGTAGGCGGATTTGACGCAAAATGTCAAAAAACTATCATATTTTCGGGCATGTTGGCTGTAGTAAACTCAACTGTAATGACTCATTTATTAATTTATCTTCCCTCGCCCTTTCACAACAGAGAGTAGTGACCGGCCAAGTCATGAATGACGTGGCCCCTTTTCCCAATAATGACTTCAACTCTTCCAGATAACCCCCACAACGCTATTGGGATTTGGGAAACCCATGCAGAACAACTTTAGCTTTCAGAAGAGTCTGCACCTCTGTTTGACTGGTAGGTATAGAGATTATGGGACCGCAGGTACTTGGGATGTAGCCCTTTTTCACTTTCCTCAGTCAGCGGGATCTAGCGGTAAAGGGCTGAACTACTGGCGTTCCCGCCTGTGTCCCGCCATTCAAACTGCTTCAATATCAGATGTCAATTTTTCCCGGGACACCACATCCCCAAAAATGAACCGTTTTTATCGCTTGAGCACTCAAATTGAAGCTTAGGATCTGAAAAAGAGATCCTACGGAGCACAATTTCCATATCACTTCATATAAGGAAGAAACAACCATCCAACTGGGGCAACCTCCCATCTCTCTCGGAATACCAACTTCATGAGATGATGGCTGTCTTCAGGGACGTCATATCAAAAATCGCAAAAGTAGGATCACTAGGACTTGATCTAACTTGAAAAAGAAAAAAAAAATCAAGGAAATCGGTGCAGTTTTGGCAGAGTTACATGGCGGGACAGATACATTGATTTCTTATAAGAGCTGTCACGTACGGCGCCCTCTTAACATCGGCTCTCGTCTAGTGCTTCGATTAACTTATTACTTGATTGATCAGTGCATTGGTTTTTGTTACACGTGTGTAGCTACTTCTCAGCTTCAAAGCGGTGATACTCAAAGGGAGCCAAGTAAATCGGAAGTTGTGAATATTGCAGGTGAGCTTGCGTAGATTTTTCCCATTCGGTCTCCGTTGGGTTGTTTTCCATTGCCCTGTATCGCTGTTGACATCACAGAAAACCCTACTATACTACGTATCCGTTCCTGACTTGATAAGTGCGTGTGCGCAGGCGTTTCGCCACAACGACCTTGAACTATCTTCGCCGTTCGCCCCTCCTCTTCCGCCACTCGATATCAACACTTCACTCCTTCCCCGCCACTCTTACCTTCCACGGCCGCAGATTCTCGCCCGTCATAATGAGCTGCAGTAAGTGTGACGAGTCACTGCTACCAGAGGACGTCATAGCATGTGTTTTATGCGCTGAATCTTTTCATTACAATTGCGTGGGTATTGCAGAGAAGAACTTTCGCCGCATGAATAAAACAACTCTTGCAAATTGGAAGTGCATCACTTGTAAATCTGGTGAGGGCCAATCATCCATCAAGGATGAAATTCGCCACATGTTTAGCGATTTGAGAACCCAAATGCGTGATGAAGCAGGTGCTACTAGAAGGGAGCTGGGTGGACTCATCTCGGGTCTATCAGAGAAGATTGATAGTTGTATTGAAAAATATGAGTCGTTGAATACTCGTCTCGGTGAACTGAAGGTGGACTTTGATTCAAAATTAAAAGTTCTTGGCGATCGTGTTGATTCCTTGGAGGGTGTTTCGAGTCCACATGCTCATTCCAGCAATATTGAATTGGAAACAACATTTGCCGAGCTCGATGACCGCCGTCGCAGGGCTCAAAACGTAATAATTTACGACTTTCCAGAATCGTCGTCCCCCGACGGAGTCATTGCTATGGAGGAGGACCTCGCGAATCTGAAATGCTCCCTTTCTCAACTTTCCCCTCAATTTGATGGGTTGGTTCAGCGTTTGTCCCGCTTAGGGACGCGTCGTCCAGATAGCGTCCGCCCGCTCAAAGTCGTATTGGACAGCCCTTCTTCTGTTACAAAGTTGCTCATTGCTAACAGATCTGCCCGGCCGCCCATTCTCTCTGCCTCATCGGACGAAACCCTCAGGCAACGTCAATTTTTGGGTGAACTGAGAGCTGAGCTGAAGTGTAGGTTGGAAAATGGGGAACAGGACCTTACTATCAGATACGCCAATGGCGTGCCTGGTATTGTCTCTTCTGCAGCTTCCAGGCCTTCTAACCGCTACTCAAAAAACTTGTAACCAAGCCCATTACTCTCTCCTCTTACTACCAGAATATACGAGGCCTAAACACGAAACTATCCGCACTTCTCTACCAAGCACCACTCCTAACTTACGACCTTTTATTTTTAACAGAAACATGGCTCTCCTCTAACGTATCAACTAATGAGCTCCGACTACCAAATTACAACATATTTAGATGCGATCGTTCTCCCACAAACAACTTACGCAAGTCCACTGGTGGAGGTGTATTGGTTGCAGTATCTGATAAGATCCGTTCCTATGGGTGGAATTCACCAGACTCGGCTGAGCAGGTCTTTGTCATCTTACCCGACCATAGACTGGTCGTGGGCTGTGTATATCTTCCAGACTATCAGCCGACTGAGGTGCTGGATGCTCATTTATGTGAACTTGATTCAATTTCCAGTGTCCACCCAGATTACAACATTTTACTGGCCGGCGACTATAACCTACCAGGGATCGATTGGAGTTGTACCACCCACGACGGATTCTGTGACAACCTCACTATGAAGGGCAGGCTCGTTTTTGAGTCCATGATGCTTCATGAGCTTCGTCAAATTAATACGCTGCGTAACGTCTCTGGAAACGTCCTGGACTTGATCCTCACGAATGCTACCACTGCTGCCCTAACTGCCTCAGACCCGATATTCCCACCTGATATCGCTCATCCTCCACTTGAATTCATCATCTCGTTAACCTTAACTGCCCCCAACCATCCCTTTCCCAGTACTAAATTCACATTTAACTTCAAAAAGGGTGACTATGCCTCAATGAATAACTTTCTCTCTTCCTTCAATTGGGATGATATTCTGCTTAACTCCACAGTTGATGTGGCAGTTGATAAGTTTTACACCATTATCCACAAAGCCATCGAGTCATATGTCCCAAAATTGCAGGATGTATGTACCTCATATCCAAAATGGTTCGATCGGGAACTAATCATACTCACACAACAGAAGCGTATCGCTCATGCCCAGTATAAAACTCATGGACTGGACGAAGACTACACCATTTTGGTTTATTATCTTCGATA
Source organism: Stenodema calcarata (assembly GCA_963920205.1). Lineage (NCBI taxonomy): Eukaryota > Metazoa > Arthropoda > Insecta > Hemiptera > Miridae > Stenodema > Stenodema calcarata. The sequence continues at coordinate 12,968 of CAWUBA010000049.1, read as the reverse complement.
ATGAACCATTGGAATCGCCCAAAGAAAAAAAAATTTTAACCCCCCCTCAAAATTTGTTGGTTTACGTTTCAAGATACGTAGATTCAGAAAATCGAATAAAAAAAAATCCGTCCGTCCGCCGTACGCCGTACGCCGTACGCCGTACGCCGTCCGCCGTCCGCCGTCCGCCGTCCGCGCCACTTTGCCCAGTTAACGTTGAGCTAAAATTACGAAATTTGGTTTCTGGGTTTGGACCAGCCCCACAATGATCCTCGAAACTTTTCATAACCCTAGGTCAAGGGGAAGGGGTTCAAAACGAATTTTGAAAATTTGAAAATCTCATATCTCGAAAAATTCATATAGAACGGTATGTTTTTTATTTCATATTTAGATAGAGTTTGTTCCGTAGAATTTTTTAAGACCATCCGCAGCTTTGTACGACCAGCCGTTCGTTCACAATGACGGCTCAAAGATTGTGCCTCACAACCCGATCGTGAATCAAACTGTTGAAATACAGGTCCATTTTCATACTAACAAGCTCTTTGGAACATCATATGGCTTAAGTGATGTCGAGTTTGTTGTTCTGAGGTGCGTTTCGTGCTACGGAAATGAAGGTAATTTCGAATGTTCGTTGGTAGGTACTTCTTTTATAGAAAATTATTACCGACGTAGTATTAAAAACCCCAGAATTATATCGTATTAATTAATCATAATTAATAATAATTATTATTAATAATAAATACGAATTATTAATACCTAACAATAAATTATAATAATTTTCACTACGTAGGTACTTGATAAAATTGTTAATAATTAGTGATAATTGATAATAATAATTAATCTAACATTTAGGATCTAGACATTTAGACCTAGTGATCTAGACAGAAGGGTGATCTGCACAAAGAAGATAATGAACCGTTGTTTTGGTTTATTATCTTCGATAATGAACCATTGGAATCGCCCAAAGAAAAAAAAATTTTAACCCCCCCTCAAAATTTGTTGGTTTACGTTTCAAGACACGTAGATTCAGAAAATCGAATAAAAAAAAATCCGTCCGTCCGCCGTACGCCGTACACCGTACGCCGTACGCCGTACACCGTACGCCGTACGCCGTCCCCCGTACGCCGTCCGCCGTCCGTGCCACTTCGCCCAGTTAGCGTTGAGCTAAAATTACGAAATTTGGTTTCTGGGTTTGGACCAGCCCCACAATGATCCTCGAAACTTTTCATAACCCTAGGTCAAGGGGAAGGGGTTCAAAACGAAATTTAAAATTTCGCCGATGTCATATCTCGAAATATTCAACTGAAACGGTGTAATTATTAGTTCATTTTTGAATGATCTGAAAAATTACGAATCTTTTAAGACCAATTGGATTTTTGTGCGACCAGCCGTTCGTTCACAGTGACCGCGCAAAGGTTTTGGAAAAACACTAAACTTTCGCGTCGAAAACGGCCGTTATGTGACCCAACCCCCAGACGCCCAGAATAAAACTACCTTTTTTCATCTTCCCGGTAAACTACAGTCTAGAAATTTTAACCGTGAGTCGGGGATAGACCACATTGCAATATTCACCCGGTTTCTCATCTGTAAAATAGTTTAAATAATACCTTTTTGTAATAATACAAATTAAATTTTGACGATGAGCTATTGACTTGAAATTTTAAAAATAGGTCAGAACTGGATCACAATGCAATATTCACTCGGTTTCTTGTCTGTAAAATTGTTTAAATAATACCTATTTGTTTAAACAAATTAAATTTTGATGATGAGCTAGATACTTGAAATTTTAAATATAGGTCAGAAATGGATGATATTTCAATATTCCCTCGGTTTGTATGACATGGTATGAGTATGGTATGGTATATTATTGTATGTATGATTTGGTATAATACAGTATGGTATGATAGGAAAGAAATTCGTATGGTATGGTATGAGTACGGTGAGAATATGGTATGGTGCCGATTTGCAATACAGTCCGGTATAGACAGAAGGGTGATCTGCACAAGGAAGATAATAAACCGTTGTGTCAAGAATTTGCAGAGTTTTTTCTCTTTTGAGAGCCCAATGCAGAGCAAAATCCAAAGCCCTATACAATGCTTACCTCATTGATGTCCAGGATTCCATCTCCAGTAACATCAAGTGTTTCTGGAACTATATAAATTATAAGGATGGCGGGAACAGTCTGCCCAACACTATGTTTCTTGACGGGACCCGTGGATCTGATCCGCTTGAGATTGTCGAACTCTTTGCTCAGCACTTCTCTTCCGTTTTTGAGCCTCCTGTGCTCCATGATCCAGTCTATCCCACCCAGGATGTCGTCTCCATTGGATCGATGTGTGTTACTGAGACCCGTGTGCTTCGTGAGCTGCAAGGCTTGGATGTTGGGAAGGGGATGGGTCCGGACTGTGTCCCCCCAGTGGTGTTAAGGGAGTGCTCAACTGCTTTGTCCTATCCGTTGACCATCTTATTCAACAAATCTCTCGCCTCTGGATGTTTCCCTTCCAAGTGGAAATCCTGTTTTGTAACACCTATTCATAAGGGTGGGGACAAAAGCCATGTGCGGCAGTATCGCCCTATTTGTACGCTATCGACCACCCCTAAGCTACTTGAAAAACTGATTGTCGAACAGTTATCCATCGAGTTTTCATCCTTCATTGCACCCGAACAGCATGGTTTTTTGAAAGGGAGATCTACAGTCACCAACCTGCTTGTGTTTCAGGATTTCGTACTGGAGGGGTTCCAGGCGGGTTGCCAGACTGATGTTGTTTCGACTGATTTTGCTAAAGCATTTGACAAGTTATCTCATCGCCACCTTTTGGCTGTGCTGAGGTCATTGGGTGTATTCGGGTCTTTCTTGAGTTGGATATCGAGTTATCTCAGCGAGCGGGAGCTGATGGTTCGTGTAAAGCACACATTGTCGCCTCCCTTTACTGCGTCCTCTGGAGTCCCCCAGGGAAGTCACATGGGGCCGCTTTTCTTTTTGCTTGTGATCAACAGTGTGGTAAAAAGTATACACCCAGGTGTGCAGTGCTTGCTGTTTGCTGACGACCTGAAGCTCTTCTACCATGTGATTTCTACGAATGACTGTGAGACCCTGCAGGGAGCCCTGCGTTGCTTGGAGGAGTGGTGCTCCGCGAACTTCCTCTTCTTGAACCTGTCCAAGTGCTCCGTTGTCACCTTCAACCGTACTGCTCAACCCCTATTGTACGCCTACACCTTGTGTGGTTCTGATCTCCAGAGGCTGGATGAGGTGGTTGATCTTGGTGTGCGCTGTGACGGGAGGCTCACTTTCTCGGGGCATATTGATGGCATTGCGGGACGAGCTCTGAGAGCCTTGGGGTTCCTCAAAAGGAATACCCGCGAATTCTGCAGCGTGAATGCCTTGGTTGTTCTTTACAAGGCTTTAGTTCTACCCCTCCTGGAATATGCATCCCCGGTATGGACACCTTGCTATGCAGTGCACAAATACACGTTGGAGAGAGTGCAGAACAAATTTCTTCGATATGTGGCGTATAAGCTTGGCATTGCTTCTACCGATGTGAACTATGAATACCTACGTGGAGTTTGCCGTTTGCTGCCCCTTGAGAAGCGTCGTTGCATGGCTGACCTCACTTTGCTGTTTAAACTCATAAACAACCTGGTCTCCTGCCCTGTTCTTCTATCCAGAATTAATCTCCGGGTTCCACGGTTGTCTGCACGTTCTCCGCCGCTGTTTGGTGTTCCTTTCTCGCCAACAAATTACCAGCTCAACCGCCCCCTTCGTCGTATCCCAAGAACTGCAAACCTCTTGTTGAACTTGAATCCCGATTTTGATTTTTTTAATGACTCCCTCTCGAAGTTGAAGACTGTAGTCTGCAATACCCCTAGTGCCGTCCTATAGTGAATTACCCATGTCTCTTATCCGTGGTGCCTAAATTGTAAAGTCTTTATCATTTCTTCCTTTTTCATAATCATATTTCAGTTTTGTATAATCTGTCTGTATCACTGACCATTAATGTAATTGGGCTTGCCCGTAATAATGAAATAAAATAAAATAAAATAAAAATAAAATAGCTTGACTGTATTTTTACTTTCGTCCAATCTGGTTTAGCCAACCTTAGCAGCCATTTGCAAACTCAATAGTACTAGTGATCGGTGATCTAAGGCAAATGATTGAATTTTATTTTTAACAATAATGAACATTACCTGTTAAACTTAAAGTTCCAATCGGGATCGACACACCGCTAAATGCTGAGGCTTTCCATAGTAAGGAATTAACGCCTTCCTTGATCAAAGAAAATCCGTCACCGTTCTTCGTCCAACCAACCACGAGTACGAACACAAAAAGAGGATTCTTTCCGAAAACCATTTAGCCAAAAGGCGGTCTGGGACATGGTGATGTGATTATTGATCCGCGGGAAATAGCTGTGGCAACATTAACGATCAATAAAATTGAGACGTTTAACGGGCGAATGGCCCATTCTGAATTAGTTAATGACTGACCTTCAGCGACAATAGCCCTATAAACCAACTCTGGTTTGATTCAAATGAATGGGTAGGAAGTAGGTAGGACAAGAATAACATCTGCTAATAACCCTACAGCTGATTGATGCGCAACGTAGTTCTAATAGTACCTTGTGAGAGTTGAAAAAATTGTTATGCCACTTCTGCTAGTCAAATCTCTGTAAGTTTCAGAAGCCATCAACAGCTCTAGATCTACAGCCCCTTCAACCTGTACAAAATCAAATCTAAATACTTTGTACACTTCAATTCGCTTAATATCTCTTCCTTTCTCCGAGTAAAATCAGAACGTCTAGAAGTTCCTTAAAAAGGAAAAACAATTCAACGTTAAATGTTGAAATGTAAATTTTACATTCGGAGACTTATTCTCAACACCTAAGGCAGACCCACCACCACGCCAGTCCAATGTTATCGACAAATAACTGAAAACCGCGATGTGGAAGGAAAATTACTAACAGGTTGACGCAGTTACCAAGCCATAAAAGACTAACTCCAATAAAGAAGATGAAGTATTACCGCGTTTACTTTCGTAATACCCACCAATGTTCAACGTTTCTTTCCGTATTATTTCCCTCCATTATCTCAGACATTTCTGTTGCATAATTTACGTAATATGTATAATTATCGTTTACGTAGTGGTATGTGTAAGTTTGCATGCCAGTGTTTATTGTTATACATCTTACTCGCTGCTACCCCTTCATCAATCATGAAATTTGGAATAGAGAGAAGCTAATTGGAATGCACTCATACCCAACGATAACGAACGAAAATTATCAATACACCAATAATATTCGAAATATTCATACCAAGTATTGACACCCAGAAGACAATCTTTTGAAAAAATGTTACCTACCTGTACAAGTGTATATCGACGTATTAGCGAATTTGAGAAGAAACGGAAGCTATTGTTCCCGGTAAAAAAATTTAAAACTCGAATTTCCGAAGAGCTTTCATACCGAAATCCGATCCAGACCATCCTGAATTAACTGCCAAAAGTCGCCAGAATTATCTTTGATAATGAACCATTGGAATCGACCAATGAAAAACTCTGCGAATTCTTGACAGAACAGTTTATAATCTTCTTTGAGCAGATCACCCTAAACTAATTCACGAAATGATAGATGAGACTCTAGCTCATCATCCAAATTTAATTTTAAAAAACTCTGCAAATTCTTGACGCAACGGTTCATTATCTTCTTTGTACAGATCACCCTTCTTTCTAGATCACTAGGTCTAGCTCCTAAATGTTAGATTAAGTAATTATTATTATGAATTACCACTAATTATTAATAATTTTATCAAGTACCTAGTAAAAATTATTATAATTTATTGTTAGGTATTAATAATTTGTATTTATTTTTAATACCAATTATTATTAATTATGATTGATTCATACGATATCCGGCTGTTAGAATCGACTGGGTTCCTTTGTGCAGAACCTGAATGATAGAGATGATGAATTAATTACAAATAAAATGCACCGATATAATTCTGGGGTTTTTAATACTACGTCGGTAATAAATTTCCTATAAAAGAAGTACCTACCAACAAACATTCGAAATTACCTTCATTTCCGTAGCACGAAACGTACCTCAGAACAAAAAATCAACTCACTAAAACCATATGATGTTCCAAACAGCTCGTTAGTATGAACATTGACCTGTATTTCAACCGTTTGATTCTCGATCGTGTTGACAGGTTCTTATCGGCTCAACCTTTTGAGCCCTCATTGTGAACGAACAGTTGGTCGTACGAAGCTGCGGATGGTCTCAACAAATTCTAAACAATAAACTCTAACTAAATGTGAACTAAAAACTCTGCAAATTCTTGACACAACGGTTTATTATCTTCTTTGTACAGATCACCCTTCTGTCTAGATTACCGAATGATAGATTAATTAGTATTATGAATTATAATCAATTCCATATTAATAATTATTATCAAGTAGTTTAAATTATTGGTTTTATTACCTAATTTTTATGCTTCATTTTTAATAATAATTATTAAATATTATGCATTAACTCGATATTTGACAACCATGTGCTGTTCGAATCAGCTGAGCCAGTTTGAAAATGGACCCGACAGGCTGCCTCACGATTCACTCTCATGTTGACGATTTTCGATCTGCTCCAACTTTGCGCCAACGAACGGCCGGTCGTACAAAGCTGTGGATGGTCTTGAAAAATTCTAAGGAATTTAGTATATAGATCGAGTATTACTCTATCTACATATGAAATAAACAGAAAATCGAAAAAACATACCGTTTCATCTGAATTTTTCGAATTTTGGGAATTTTCAAAATTTCAAAACTCGTTTTGAACCCCTCCCCCTTGACCTAGGGTTATGAAAAGTTTCGAGGACCATTGTGGGGTTGGTCGGAACCCATAAAAAAAAGTTCGTAATTTTAACTCTAAGCTAACTGGGCAAAGTGCCGCGGACGGCGTACAACGGACGGACGGATTTTGGTTTATTATCTTCGATAATGAACCATTGGAATCGCCCAAAGGAAAAATTGTTTAATTCCCCTCAAAATTTGTTGGTTTACGTTTCAAGATACATACGTAGATTCAGAAAATCGAATTAAAAAAAAATCCGTCCGTCCGCCGTACGCACTTTGCCCAGGTAGCGTTGAGTTAAAATTGCGAAATTTTCTTTATGGGTTCCCACCAACCCTACAATGGTCCTCGAAACTTTTCATAACCCTAGGCCAAGGGGAAGGGGTTCAAAGCGAATTTTGAAATTTTGAAAATTCCAAAACTCGAAAAATTCAGACGAAACGGTATGTTTTGGTTTATTATCTTCGATAATGAACCATTGGAATCGCCCAAAGAAAAAAATTTTTTAACCCCCCCTCAAAATTTGTTGGTTCACGTTTCAAGATACGTAGATTCAGAAAATCGAATAAAAAAAAATCCGTCCGTTCGCCGTACGCCGTACGCCGTCCGTGGCACTTTGCCCAGTTAGCGTTGAGCTAAAATTACGAAATTTGGTTTCTGGGTTTGGACCAGCCCCACAATGATCCTCGAAACTTTTCATAACCCTAGGTCAAGGGGAAGGGGTTCAAAACGAAATTTAAAATTTCGACGATGTCATATCTCTAAATATTCAACTGAACCGTGTAATTTTTAGTTCACTTTTGAATGACCTGAAAAATTACGAATCTTTTAAGACCAATTGGATTTTTGTGCGACCAGCCGTTCGTTCACAGTGAGCGCTCAAAGGTTTAGGAAAAACACTAATCTTTCGCGTTGAAAACGGCCGTTATGTGACCCAACCCTCAGACGCCCAGAATAAAACTACCTTTTGTCATCTTCCCGGTAAACTATAGTCTAGAAATTTTAACCGTGAGTCGGGGATAGACCACATTGCAATATTTACTCGGTTTCTCATCTGTAAAATTGTTTAAATAATACCTTTTTGTAATAATACAAATTAAATTTTGATGATGAGCTATTGACTTGAAATTTTAAAAATAGGTCAGAACTGGATCACAGAACTGGATTCACTCGGTTTCTTGTCTGTAAAATTGTTTTAATAATACCTATTTGTTTAAACAAATTAAATTTTGATGATGAGCTAGATACTTGAAATTTTAAATATAGGTCAGAAATGGATGACATTTCAATATTCACTCGGTTTGTATGACACGGTATGAGTATGGTATGGTATATTATTGTATGTATGATTTGGTATAATACAGTATGGTATGATAGGAAAGAAATTCGTATGGTATGGTATGAGTACGGTGAGAATATGGTATGGTGCCGATTTGCAATACAGTCTGGTATAGACAGAAGGGTGATCTGCACAAGGAAGATAATAAACCGTTGTGTCAAGAATTTGCAGAGTTTTTTTTTATTCGATTTTCTGAATCTACGTATCTTGAAACGTAAACCAACAAATTTTGAGGGGGGGTTAAAAAAATTTTTTCTTTGGGCGATTCCAATGGTTCATTATCGAAGATAATAAACCAAAATGGACCCCCCTCCACCCCCAATAAATATTGTGGGCCTCAGGAGCATCACGGCCCTTAATGATATAATCTCCAACATTCCTAATGAGCAGTACAAAGTCACTTGTTTTTTATTTCATATTTAGATAGAGTTTATTCCTTAGAATTTTTTAAGACCATCCGCAGCTTTGTACGACCAGCCGTTCGTTCACAATGACGGCTCAAAGGTTAAGCCTATCAACACGATCGTGAATCAAGCGGCTGAAATACGGGTAAATTTTCGAGATAATGAACCGTTGTGTCAAGAATTTGGAGAGTTTTTTGTTCTGAGGTATGTACCTACGTTGTTTCTACTAATTTGAGTTGACAATTACTGTTCTTGTAGGTCCATTCGAATTCAAATAAACACCTCGATTCGATATGTAGTCGACTTTTTTTCGTTTGTTTAGACTAATTTGAGTCGACAATTACTCTTCTTGTAGGTCCATTCGAATTCAAATAAACACCTCAATTCGATATCAGCCTTGTGCGAGAGCTCGAAGAGACAACATCGGAGAGTAGTTTAGTGAAAAAGTCAAAAAGGTGCCGAGTCAGGCGCCCGCGTTCGGGAATGGTTATTGTTTACTCAGTGAAATGAGCGATCATGAAGACAGAAAGCCGACGATTGAGGTCGTCTTGGCCAAAACGAAGGAAGAATTGTTGCGACACCGTGAAGTTACTGGGCCGTTGCGGAGTGTGGACCCTCACGTAAGTTCTGCATTTAGGTAATCATTTATATGACATTGTAGTTTCCTTGTGCGACTACCTCGGGCAAGGTAATGATCAAATATTATTACTAAAAAGCCAGAAGGCACGGAAGGACGAACAAGGGGAACCCATACCGACTCAACCCCATGTACTAAGGTCCCATAGTACGGATGAAGAGGATACCCAAAGAGAAACTGATTGGATCCTCAAAAGGGCAAGCAAGAAACGTAAGGCTAGGTCATCGCCGGAATTACCAGGGCCCTCCAACTAGTCTAGTGTTGACAATAGCAAGGTAGCTACCAAGTTGGAAGAAACTAGACAAAATAAAAAAACTCTGCAAATTCTTGACACAACGGTTTATTATCTTCCTTGTGCAGATCACCCTTCTGTCTATACCAGACTGTGTTGCAAATCGGCACCATACCATATTCTCACCGTACTCATACCATACCATACGAATTTCTTTCCTATCATACCATACTGTACTATACCAAATCATACATACAATAATATACCATACCATACTCATACCATGTCATACAAACCGAGTGAATATTGAAATGTCATCCATTTCTGACCTATATTTAAAATTTCAAGTATCTAGCTCATCATCAAAATTTAATTTGTTTAAACAAATAGGTATTATTAAAACAATTTTACAGACAAGAAACCGAGTGAATCCAGTTCTGTGATCCAGTTCTGACCTATTTTTAAAATTTCAAGTCAATAGCTCATCATCAAAATTTAATTTGTATTATTACAAAAAGGTATTATTTAAACAATTTTACAGATGAGAAACCGAGTAAATATTGCAATGTGGTCTATCCCCGACTCACGGTTAAAATTTCTAGACTATAGTTTACCGGGAAGATGACAAAAGGTAGTTTTATTCTGGGCGTCTGAGGGTTGGGTCACATAACGGCCGTTTTCGACGCGAAAGATTAGTGTTTTTCCTAAACCTTTGAGCGCTCACTGTGAACGAACGGCTGGTCGCACAAAAATCCAATTGGTCTTAAAAGATTCGTAATTTTTCAGGTCATTCAAAAGTGAACTAAAAATTACACGGTTCAGTTGAATATTTAGAGATATGACATCGTCGAAATTTTAAATTTCGTTTTGAACCCCTTCCCCTTGACCTAGGGTTATGAAAAGTTTCGAGGATCATTGTGGGGCTGGTCCAAACCCAGAAACCAAATTTCGTAATTTTAGCTCAACGCTAACTGGGCAAAGTGCCACGGACGGCGTACGGCGTACGGCGGACGGACGGATTTTGGTTTATTATCTTCGATAATGAACCATTGGAATCGCCCAAAGAAAAAAAAATTTTAACCCCCCCTCAAAATTTGTTGGTTTACGTTTCAAGATACGTAGATTCAGAAAATCGAATAAAAAAAAATCCGTCCGTCCGCCGTACGCCGTACGCCGTCCGCCGTCCGCCGTCCGCGCCACTTTGCCCAGTTAACGTTGAGTTAAAATTACGAAATTTTTTTTATGCGTTTCGACCAACCCCACAATGGTCCTCGAAACTTTTCATAACCCTAGGTCAAGGGGAAGGGGTTCAAAACGAATTTTGAAAATTTGAAAATCTCATATCTCGAAAAATTCATATAGAACGGTATGTTTTTTATTTCATATTTAGATAAGTTTATTCCGTAGAATTTTTTAAGACCATCCGCAGCTTTGTACGACCAGCCGTTCGTTCACAATGAGGGCTCAAAGATTGTGCCTCACAACACGAATCGTGTATCAAACTGTTGAAATACAGGTCCATTTTCATACTAACAAGCTCTTTGGAACATCATATGGCTTAAGTGATGTCGAGTTTGTTGTTCTGAGGTGCGTTTCGTGCTACGGAAATGAAGGTAATTTCGAATGTTTGTTGGTAGGTTCTTCTTTTATAGAAAATTATTACCGACGTAGTATTAAAAACCCCAGAATTATATCGTATTAATTAATCATAATTAATAATAATTATTATTAATAATAAATACAGAATTATTAATACCTAACAATAAATTATAATAATTTTCACTAGGTACTTGATAAAATTGTTAATAATTAGTGATAATTGATAATAATAATTAATCTAACATTTAGGATCTAGACATTTAGACCTAGTGATCTTGACAGAAGGGTGATCTGTACAAAGAAGATAATGAACCGTTGTGTCAAGAATTTGCAGAGTTTTTTTTTATTCGATTTTCTGAATCTACGTATCTTGAAACGTGAACCAACAAATTTTGAACTATTTTTAAAATTTCAAGTCAACAGCTCATCATCAAAATTTAATTTGTATTATTACAAAAAGGTATTATTAAACAATTTTACAGATGAGAAACCGAGTGAATATTGCAATGTGGTCTATCCCGACTCACGGTTAAAATTTCTAGACTGTAGTTTACCTGGAAGATGAAAAACGTAGTTTTATTGTGGGCGTCTGGAGGTTGGGTCACATAACGGCCGTTTTCGACGCGAAAGTTTAGTATTTTTCCTAAACCTTTGCGCGCTCACTGTGAACGAACGGCTGGTCGCACAAAAATCCAATTGGTCTTAAATGATTGGTAATTTTTCAGGTCATTCAAAAGTGAACTAAAAACTCTGCAAATTCTTGACACAACGGTTTATTATCTTCCTTGTGCAGATCACCCTTCTGTCTATACCAGACTTTATTGCAAATCGGCACCATACCATATTCTCACCGTACTCATACCATACCATACGAATTTCTTTCCTATCATACCATACTGTATTATACCAAATCATACATACAATAATATACCATACTCATACCATGTCATACAAACCGAGGGAATATTGAAATATCATCCATTTCTGACCTATATTTAAAATTTCAAGTATCTAGCTCATCATCAAAATTTAATTTGTTTAAACAAATAGGTATTATTTAAACAATTTTACAGACAAGAAACCGAGTGAATATTGCATTGTGATCCAGTTCTGACCTATTTTTTAAAAATTTCAAGTCAATAGCTCATCGTCAAAATTTAATTTGTATTATTACAAAAAGGTATTATTTAAACTATTTTACAGATGAGAAACCGAGTGAATATTGCAATGTGGTATATCCCCGACTCACGGTTAAAATTTCTAGACTGTAGCTTACCGGGGAAGATGAAAAAAGGTAGTTTTATTCTGGGCGTCTGGGGTTGGGTCACATAATGCCGTTTTCGACGCGAAAGTTTAGTGTTTTCCTAAACCTTTGCGCGGTCACTGTGAACGAACGGCTGGTCGCACAAAAATCCAATTGGTCTTAAAAGATTCGTAATTTTTCAGGTCATTCAAAAGTGAACTAAAAATTACACCGTTTTCATGAGAATATTTAGAGATATGACATTGTCGAAATTTCAAAGTTCGTTTTGAACCCCTTCCCCTTGACCTAGGGTTATGAAAAGTTCGAGGATCATTGTGGGGCTGGTCCAAACCCAGAAACCAAATTTCGTAATTTTAGCTCAACGCTAACTGGGCAAAGTGGCACGGACGGCGGACGGCGGACGGCGTACGGGGGACGGCGTACGGCGTACGGCGTACGGTGTACGGCGTACGGCGTACGGCGGACGGACGGATTTTTTTTTATTCGATTTTCTGAATCTACGTGTCTTGAAACGTAAACCAACAAATTTTGAGGGGGGGTTAAAATTTTTTTTCTTTGGGCGATTCCAATAGTTCATTATCGAAGATAATAAACCAAAATTACACGGTTCAGTTGAATATTTTGAGATATGACATCGTCGAAATTTTAAATTTCGTTTTGAACCCCTTCCCCTTGACC
>CAWUBA010000048.1:0-14398 GCA_963920205.1 Stenodema calcarata | reverse complement strand
GGATTGATTAGGGTGAGGACCAGAATTTCTGAAAGAGATGACGATTTAGAATTCAAAACACCAATTGTGCTACCTTCAAACCATCCTGTAGTGGAAAGTTACATTACAAATGTCAACATGTGGGTGCTCAGACTTTGCTTGGTCTACTACGAGATAGATTTTGGATATTGAAAGGTCGTCAGACAACTCGTGGAATAGTGAGTAAATGTGTGGTTTGCAAGAGGTTCTCAAGTAAAGCTTTTGACTTTGAGTCTCCGCCACTCCCTGAGACAAGAGTTAGGAATTCGAGAGTGTTTGAAGTCACTGGACTTGATTATGCTGGACCTTTACATCTTCGAGATGGAAGTAAAGCGTGGATATGCCTGTTCACCTGTGGAAATTTTAGAGCAGTTCATCTGGAGATAGCTTCAACCCTGTCTACTGAATCTTTTGTACTTGCGTTGCGCCGTTTTATTGCTCGACGAGGACGACCTTCCATAATATATATATATACGTATATAACATACGTATATAACATATATATATATATAGTGTTGATGGGATTGACTAGTGTGAAGAAGCAGGTTGTATAAAATGACCAAGCTAGTCTTTGTTTGGTGTTTATTTTCTCACGACGTTTCGGCAATGGAACAAAGCCCTATTCATATATATATCCCTGAGGGACACCACAATTAATTTTAACATCAGAACTAAGGTTATTAGCAATTCGAGTTATCTGTGAACGGTCAGTCAAGTACGACTTCATGAGTTCATACGGAAGCCCCCTTATACCACATTGCTGCAATTTATGTAACAACGTTGGATGGTGCAAAGAGTCAAAAGCCTTACGAACATCAAGAAACATTCCTAAGGTAAAACATCCCTCGTTACACTTTTTAGAAATCAATTTATACATGTCAAAAAGCGCGTGCTCCGTACTTAACCCTTTTTGGAAACCGAATTGCCTTTCAGAGATGATTCTGTTTGCCTTCAAATAAGATACAAATCTTGCTTTAATGCATTTCTCCAGAATTTTGGATAGTGACAATGTTAGAGCGATGGGTCTGTAATTACTCATCACATCCCTATCACCACTCTTAAATAGTGGTACTACTACGCATTTCTAAACAAGGAAGGATATACACCAGTAGCAAACACTAAATTGAATATAAAAGTGAGGGGTAGTGCAATACAGGCTGCTAAATGTTTTAGTACCGAATTAGTTATGTTACCAAAGTTATAAGAGCTAGGCTTATTTAGCTTGAGTAGGTACTTCTCAATTTCTACAGAATCGACTGGTGTCAGAAAGAACGATTTCTCAGGAGTATGCCATGTTCCCTTACTCTCAGTAAGCAAATTTAAAGCCTCCACCGAAGGTCGCTGCACATCGTCATGAGCCATTTCTCCTACTTTCGCAAATAATCATTTAATCATTAAAGTGCTCCGCTATATCATTACCATCACTATGCATTACTCCATCGTTTCCCATTATACTACTAAATACATTTTCTTTACTACGTTTGATATTTGCTGCAACCCTTATAGTCTTCCAGATAGACGTCATATTTCCTTGTGCCTCATTAATTTGATTTCAAAAAAATAAGTTTTTAGCATTTTTAATTATCAAGTTTAGTAAGTTTCGGTACAGACGGAAATATCGACTCAACTCAGCATTAAACGGTTGAGTTTTCAGCTTTCTCTTAATCTTGTCTCTATTTCTAATTGAAACTACAATCCCAGCCGTTACCCAACACTTCAATTTCTTAAGTTTAGAATTCCTTCGAGGAATCCACTCCTTTGAGCAAGTCTCTTCAGTACATGTAACAATTCTGAACTTAGTGAGCTGCCCTTATGAAATCATAATTATTATGACATTATTTATGCTTCTGGTGGGAAGCTTGAATCTTGGAAAATCGTTGGTCAATCGCCTAAATATGGTTATCTACTCGTAGAAAACAAGATCTGTCACCATCTTCATCGCACCAGTATTTCTCCATTATGAAGTAACAGTGTTATAGAAGCCCTGATTCCACTTGATATTCGATTACAGTTATTTATTTGATCACAACAGGAGTAACGCTAAGGACGAACGCTACTACTCTACTCCCGTTGGTTTTACTTCCAACGGTCTGCTACTAGAATGCGCTAAACCCCACTCCGCGAGGTGCTGTCAACTTCACAAACACGACTACCTACGTTGAGTCGGCGCGCCGCGGCGGGCAGTAGTCAACACGAAGTGAACGAATGCCTTGAAGTCTTGAATAACATCAATTGAAACTATGGAAAATAATTCAAATTTCCGTCCATATTATAAAACCTTAAGACAGTAGAATAAACTGGATTAAGCTACCTACCACAATGTTTAAAGTAAAAAGTGGCGCTTTATATAAGCGCCTGCAACTTGGCCGTACAATAAGCCTGCACAACGCGCATGCGTAGGTTGCTGTAGAGCGCCCAATGTTGGTGCCATGGAAGAATGAATAATTTCGAGGGTCCCACAGCAACACCACGGACTGTCATTTTTGGCCAAAATGAGTTGGTGGTACCATTGGAACCGCATTCTCGCGGCGAATCAGTTAAAAATATAAGTTGGGACGATTTCTCAATAGATAGCGCAGAATACCGAGAAATGTCAAACCAACGGACTGTATTCTTCCCCAGAACTTGAGGCAACCCAACGGACTGTCTCAGTTTTCACATGTGTTCAGCGTGAAATCTGATGGTCGGTACGTACTCCTGATTTCGGTGTTTGACAGTATAATAATAAAGAACTTATTTTTAATGTTTTCGGTTTCTTAATACTTCGATGGTGGCAGTGGGATGATTTACTTGTAATTTACAAGTTGTAAATATTTAATTTTTTAGATCGCATTTCTTGACGCCAAACGAAACAGTCCTACTCTTGATGACAGTCCGTTGAGTTGCATCACCATTTCCTGTTCAGTAAGTTGTGTTGCGTCCCGAATTAAGCATTGAAATGAAGTTTTTTCAATAGTTTTCTCGCCTTTATTTCGTTACTTAACTGGTTATGAACATATCAGTCATTATTATTTTCAGTGAATAGGTTTTTGCAAGTGCCTTTTGTTTTTTTGAGCTGAAGTTGGCATTCAACCACCTTGATAGGCACTATTTTAGCGATGATTTTTTTTTGTTTCTTTTTCATAGACCCCACATCTCAATGGAAGACAGTGAATACATTCCCTCAGATGAGGAAGGGACAACTGATGATGGAAGTTCAGATTGTGAAGGGCTTATGCATGTAGATGACCTCATGATTTCAATGGGTATGAAGAACCACGCAGAAATTGTCCAGCCAGCCAAATCTTCATCAACTGAGCCTTCCCACGAACCGAAATCCCTCCAGTCAGCTGAAGAAACTCCAACAACTGAATTCACAGTTCTCCCTTCTGAACCAATTGCACTTCTAAGTAGTGAACCTCATTTTTGTCCCACTGCAATCGATGGCAGTGAGTTCCCACTTGAAGACACTGACGTGGTTGCCAGGGATGTGATCATCTGCAGCGAAACAGGAGATCAGAATGATTTTGCTGGTGTCCCAGTCATTGATATTACATCAAACGTAGAAGAGATCGTAGCAAAGCCATTTTGCAGCTCTGATGATCCGTCTTGTGTTTTTAATTCCCCGTCTTAAGGCCTTAATGAGGATCCCATCACAGACTCGTTCTATGCCTTTGATCTCCCACATGACAAGTTGTGATTTTAATTTTAAAAATACTGTGATTAAAATTTTAAAAAGATTGAGATTTAAATTTTAAAAAGATTGTGATTTAATTTTTAAAAATTTGTGATGCAATTAAAAAGATTGTGATTTAAATTGTTTGCGTATATCCGAATAACCCGTATGTTTCTCGTCCAGGGTCTACAGGACCAAACTGTGGAAATCGGAAAATATCCATGAAAATGGATGATTATAATTAATTTAATAAATTATTGAAATTTTTGATGGTGAAAATCCAGAGCGAAAAGAAGGTGCAACAGAACTTACCATCAAGCATTGACGAAACAACACCACTTACCGTCTTCATTTTCTTTGATAATTGCTTTTTTGGCCTCAAACTTGTTTTATACGATAAAAAACGCTGTCAAGAACTTGGAGATCTAGTGGGACGAGAAATTGAAAAGATATTGTAGAGTGAATTCATTGAAAACCACTCTTTTGGCTCTCCTGAAAAGTTGGCGAAATGACAGTCCGTGGTGTTGCTGTGGGACCCACGATTTCCTTCTTCCGTGTGTTGGTGCTTTGCTAAATCCTCGTGAAATCATCAAGGATATAAAATTCAGAACTTTTCTATTAACGGTTATGCTGCAATGGGTCACACAATGCAATGATATTTCGAGCGATTTGTGGAGTTTCACTGAAATCCGTCAAAAACAGCAGTGTTGATGACATTGTACGATCAACCTTCTACACCTCAGATTTGTACAGAATCTATACTACAGCCAACGTAATTTGTTGAAAATGTTTCCGATTTTCGAGCATGCTGAACCATACCCTTGGCTACGTAATTAAATAAAAAAACCCGAATTTCCGTCTAATTGCTCCAATCATGGAAAATGTGAAGTGGGTACTAAAGACTCGTCAAATTGGACCTTTAATGAGTATCATTTGTGAAAAAATGGAATGGTTAACCAGAAAATGTTTGATATCGAATTGGCAAGAAAGATTGTTGTACCTGTCATCCAAAAACAATTTCATTCAAACATACCTATCATAATACCAATGTAGGTACCTACCAAACTAATTGGGAATTGTTACAAATATTAGGTAATAATGGAAATGCTTATGACTGGAACCTTTGGATAGTGATGAGGAAATATTAAAAAGGTTGGTTGACTTCTCACTTTCGGAGAAGCGTAAGTCATCTTCAGTTCTGAACAGTTTCATTTACCATTTGTCACGGTAGAGTTGGATTGGATCCAGGAAAGGAATCGCACTGAATAGAAGAAAGGCTTCTTGATAGCATCGTAATATCAAGCATCGGAACACAAAATATCAGGGATAAAATCAAACAGTGAAAAGAATAAAGGTCGACGAAATGGACAGCGGAGTCCTGATGGCAGCGTTACATTACAAACGGATGTATTCAATAGCAACTGACCACAGCCATTAGGATTCGATATTCTGATTGCCCCGTCCCATTGTCGGTATTGTCGATGCGGTCTGGCAACTAGAGAATGGTCGTTGGGAACATTATCATCGACAATATAAATCTCTCGTCACGTGGAACAATTTTAGGACTGTGTCACATCGTACAACTTTAAACGAATTCCATCTGGCGGCGTCAAATCATGAGAGATTCAAGTTTGAGATGTTGAGATTTGATATTATCTCAAAAATTTAGTCGGATTTTGGTAAAAGAGGATTAAGAGTGGGGGTTTAGTATCAAAATTCACTAAAAGATAGACTCGGACGTGTGAAAGAGACAGTACATTTAAAATATGAAAGTGAGGTATATAATATATACCTATACCAATATATAATAATTTATACCAAATAGATATCAATATACCAATATGCAATACCTATATAGGTACCAATTTCAATATATTATATTGAAATGTGATTGTGGGATTAAATATTCAGGACAGACGGGTAGGGAACTTAAGGTTGGGATGAGGGAACATAGGGACGATCTTAGGCTTAGAATAGGGAAGGACATATTTATTTAAAGAAGAACATGGAATTAATTACGGAATATCTATAGCCCATATTTTGTAGTGAGGGCCCAACACTGGAAGTATTGGAGTCCTTGGAAGATCAGAGGATGCACCATTTCGGCGTCTCTTGAATGACCTATCCTGTCACTAGGGTTGCCAACTTTTATTCTGAGAAAAGAAGTACTTTTCAGAAAATAACTGAAAAAAAAAGTATTTTCTTAGTAAAAAGTACAATCCAAAAGTAAATTTTGAATTCCTCGTTTCATCATCACCACCTCAACATGCGGAAATGAGCAGAATGAGTAGTACGTTATTAGGTACCTACCTAGAATACCTACCTACTGTTCATCAACAATTTCTATAACTTCGTTTCCATACTTGGCTATTGGTAAAAGAAAATTGTATTGCAGTAAATGCTTATTTATTTATATACTCGTCTCTTCAGGGGCGGACACTGAATTCCTAGTGTAGTAACGACCTCCTCTCGGTGGTGCTAGGTAGGGAAATACAATTATCTACTAATTTCAGTTTTAAGACGATAAATGAGGCCGATGATGAAAAAAACGTTTTTTAACGTACTTTTTTAACTAAGTAAAAAGTAAAAATCCACAGTCATGCAGCATGGCTATAAGAGCAAATTTTCGGAGAAATAGCTGGTTTTATGTAAAGTGTCTCCATTTTACACCTCAGTTAATAGAGTTACCCACTCTAAACACGATGGTGAATTAGAGCAGATGAAACGAAAAAACCTCTAAAATGAGGTGTCACTTGTCAGACTGTTTCATTTTTGAAATTTATGGGTAATTAGCCCCAGTGGCCCGATTCTGCCCATCTACGAACTTAGCCTTTTGATCTCTAAGGCAGATTTCTTGTGCAAATATGAACTTTTTATCTCAATTTTATCGAGAGTTATCGTCTTTAGTGATAAAATGAAGATTAACTAACTATTTCATTTCTGTTGAATTCCGGTTTACCTACCTACCAAATAAATCGGATTTTTTATAATCTCATAATTTCATTCATAGGTAACCATCTTAAAATCATTAAACATGAAGAAATTCTTTAAAAAAATAAGGTTTTCTGCTGATTTAGGAAACTGCGCTCGAGATCCCGCGGGGTTGCATTCAATAATCCCAACAGAGCAGTGAATATTGGCGAAATAGTGGGAATCCTGGCGGACAATGAAAAGTCGGAAGGTTGTGGTAACAATGTATCATATTATTATTGTTTGTCATTCATGAGCTGACCATGATGAGGGTAGAGGGTAGGTAATCGGGTGGAGGGTGGTACTGAGGGGCGCGGGGAAGGATGAATGATGGAGGAGGGTGGCAGTTTTGCGTCGACGGGAGGAGGGTGGAAGTTTGTGGCACTGGTTGGGAGGGGAGGAGGGTGGCAGTTTGCGGCGATGGGTGGGAGGGGAGGAGGGTGCCAGTTTGCGGCGGTTGGTGGGACGTGGAGGGTGGCAGTTCCATCGATCTAACTGAACATCAACCGATGCCCTACCAATAATCTTGAAACGTAAACCAACAAATTTAAATCAAATCAAATCAGTTTTATTTGTCGTTATAGGTGACACTGACCTTTACAACAATGAGTTCGGTTTATCAATCAAATGGACAAAAATATTAAACAAACACAATGGAATTCTTCTAGTACAGCAGTCCCACATCCTCTAACAATTCAAACAAAAACTTCCGCTTCTTTAGATATGCACATATAAAATTATATAACCTAAATGTAACATCTTTATCAGGAAAACAAAATAAACTTTTGGTAATGTACTCATCACTCAGTCGAGACGATCCGAAAAACTTTTCACGCTCAGTCTTAAATTGTGGACATCTTGCCAATACGTGGTTTACTGTTTCCCCCTCCCCTAAGTTACACAATAGACAGATTTTGCTCCCGTCTATTTTCCAGACCTCACCCTTGATAAACATTCGAAGAAATCCGTCTTTTCGTAGCCGTAGTTGCGCTAGTACACATTTGACAGCGATGGGAATGTCCCAACTAAGGTAGCCCTCAGAACACAGGTATCCATCGATGGTTGAGATGTACCCACTACTATAGGAAGAGCAGATGATTCGCTCATAGTCTTGGTGCGCAGTCATAGTGACGAATGAATTCAACACTGCCTGTTTATGTTGTGCAACCGCATTCGCATCTTGTGCTTCCCATAGAGTGGCGTAGCCCAATTTCTCAACGAGTCCTCTGAGCTGGAGAACCCAATTATATTTTCCGAGTCCCTTATTTGTTGTAGAGAAGAGTTTGTTGTAACAGCCACGGGGGTATCTATTGGGTTTCATTCGAAGCAGGATTTCCCACCAATTCAGTGCTCTTTCAACTACAAGTGCACCCAACTTTACTCTTCCCGTCTCAGCTCGAACCATATAATGCGGTGTAGAGATTGGCAATGTAAGAAGATTTTTGAAGATTCTGGATTGGACCAAGTCAAATTCATCTAGATAACGTAATCCCCATATCTCGCTGCCATAGAGAACGACTGAAGACACCATAGCGTCGACCAATCTGCACAAAGATTTCCAATCGCTGTTCTTACCCGCTGCCAATATTTTTCGAACTGCCCCCCACGCCCTCATTCCTTTTGATTTGAAGGATTGTACAGCTCCTCGGAAGACGCCGGAGGATGAGAACGGAACTCTCAGGTAGGTGTAATCTCTGGTAAACTCAATTTGATCATCCGTCAACGTGATAAATCCATCTGCGCTTTTACGTCCACATTTCTGGAAACAAACTACTTTAGTTTTTTCTGGGTTGATAGCTAGCTCCAATGATCTGGAGTATTCCTCTATGGCTCTCAATTTTTGTTCGATATCGATTTTGCTGTGTCCAAATACCACAATGTCGTCGGCAAACATGAGTAACAATATGTCGCACTTTCCTTCGATTCTGACTCCTTCCAACTCTCGTTCTCTCAAAAACTTCTCGAGTCCTTGAATAAAGAGGGAAAAAAGTAACGGGCTTAGCGAGTCCCCCTGCAAGATTCCTATCTCCACACTTGCGAAACTAGTCCTCGAATTTTCGGCTTTAATAGCAACTTCAGCTTTTGAGTATAGGTCTCGGATTACGTACAGAACCTCACCTCGTATGCCCAGCTCGGATAGTGTTCCCCAAAGGAGCCCATGTGGGAGAGAACCGAATGCATTACGGTAATCTACAAAACCACAATACAATTTACCTCCGGTTTTCTGTAAACTGAGTCCAATCAACGAGTAAAGTACAAAAATGTTGTCCCTACACCCTCTTCCTCGCCTGAAACCAGCTTGACATTCCGGAATCACGTTATCTTCCTCCGCCCAATCCATTAGTCGGATACTTATACATTGCGTGAAGCATTTAACAATTGTGTTCACCAGTGCAATTGGTCTTTGTTTATAAACGTCAGTCTTGTCAGCTGTTTTGGGAATCATCTGGAGTAAAACCTTTCCCCAGTCCTTCGGAACCCGGCCATAAGTAAGGATGTTATTAAAAATGGTCACCATCTTAATCACCCCCTCCTCAGGTAAGCTACTCCAAACTTCATTTGGAATTTGATCCCATCCTGCAGCCTTGGTAAACCAACAAATTTTGAGGGGGGTTAAACATTTTTTTTCTATGGTCGATTCCAATGGTTCATTATCGAAAATAATAAACCAAAATGGGGTTGCGTGAATGTTTTGCAGTGAACAAAAGGGGAGTTCTCACTGGTAAACTTTGAAGCTGATTTCTGAAAAAATCAATTATTTTGAGTTGATGTGTTTTTCCTAACAGGGTAGATGGTGATATAGACCATACAGATACGTGATCATCTTTGGTTTGCATAATAAGGTAGGTACAGTAGAATTCATAGTAATATAGTCTAATACTGGTAGAAACACGAAGGCCAATGTTCATTAATGTGCAATATTGATTGAATAACATTCAATCAATATTGCACATTAATGAAACTGCATATTAATGCATATTATAACTTCATTGAAATGCAATACTAGTTGAGGATTGACACGTGGGTCAATCTTCATTCAAATTTAATACTGATTGAGGATTAACACAAAGGTCAACTTTCATTCAAATTTAATACTGATTGAGGATTGACACTGTCAATTTTCATTAAAATCCAATACTGATTGAGGATTAACACAAAGGTCAACTTTCATTCAAATTTAATACTGATTGAGGATTGAGGTCAATCTTCAGATGATCCGCCCTTAACACTTAATTTAAAATTCAACATACGAATATTGCTTATAAGTTTACTTGTACACGCATATACATGGCGCAATAAATATACCTTCATATAAAGAGAAAAAAAAAACGGATTTAGAGAACAACACTCCACAATAGACCAGATAAGCAGGGTAACGAATCTGATTGAATGATGAAGAAAAGAAAATATGTTCTGCTGTCTAGAAAGATGTCTTACAAGCACTTGTTAAATAATCAGAGATTACTCACAAAACTGCAAAGGGATCTTCAGGATCAGAATTATTTAATTTGAATTTATATTTTGTACAGTGTAATTGACTGTAGTCTTACTTCAGGATCAATTCATCCAAATTCTGAAGTCATACCTCGCAGATAGGTAATTTAGAGTGAAATACGTAGATGAGTATTCTCAACTGAGGAAATTAAATGCAGGTGTTCCATACTGGGCCCATACTGTATTTACTGTACACAAGAGACCAACCACATCTAGTGGGTACACTTACAGCCCCTTTTGCCGATGTCACTGCTATTCTCGCAGTTGGAAACTCCACTGCAGAAACCACCAATAAACTTTAATCTATTGTCAACAATGTCCTATGCTGGACAAAGCAAAGGAGGATGAAGTTGAACGAAACGAAATCCATTCATATAAACTTCAGAATGAGTGATGTAATGTAATGTGATGTTAGTGTAATGAAGTATTTTAACAACATTGGCCACGATATTCAATACCATTCACAATAATTCACACTAACAATTAATTATTAATGTAATCATGGTTACATGTTAACTAGCTGCAATCACATTAATGTAATATGATATAATATAATATTATATTATATTATGTAACATGACTGTATGGATAAGTCTGATGTTAAATAAAACTTAAATTTAAAAAAAAAAAACGTCAGAACTCGCAAACAGTAGGTACTTAATGTGGAGAGGCGAAATACCTTGGCATGGATCTCGACTGCGAGCTGAGGTGGAAACACTCACCAAATTCTTGACACAACGATATATTGTCTTGTCCGTGCAGATCGCTCTTCGTCTAGATCACTAAATGGAAGATTACGAATTATCATTAATTATTATGAAATAGTGTAAATTATTATTAGTAATTACCTAATAGTAATTATTAATAATTCTTAACAATTTTTACAAATTATTATTAATTAACTAAATATCTGAAAACCATGTGCTGTCCGAATCAGCTGGGCAAGTATGAAATTGACCCGACAGGCTGCCGCATGATTCACTCTCATGTTGACGTCTTTCGATCTCCTCCAAGCTGCATGGCCCTAAAAAAATGTCATTAAACTTCGGAGGGTTCAAAACGAATTCTGAAACTTTGAACAATTCATATCTCGAAAAATTTAGATGGAACGGTATAGTTTTTAGTTCATATTTACCTAAATGGAATTTAAATTGAAAAAAAAAATTGAATTCCGCCTGCCTCATTGTGAACGGCAGACCGTACAAAAGTCCGGATGGTCTTAAAAAATGCTATTTAAATTCTATTTAAATATGAACTAAAAACTATACCGTTTCATCTAAAGTTTTCGAGATATGAAGTTTTCAAAATTTCAGAATTCGTTTTGAACCCTCTGAAGTTTAATGACATTTTTTTAGGGTCATACAGTTAACTTTGTACGGCATAATCTCTTATTTACATCATTACGATTTTGACCAGGTCGATAGATTGTTAGTGGGTTTTCTTCAAATATAATGTAAAGATACGAAAATGTTGTGTTTAAAAATAGCAACACCACAGCCTACAAATACCTGGCGGAGTTATCAAGAAGGTAAATCAGGCAGGTGGGACGTCGACAGGGGTTTATTACCCGATATTTTCAAGTAGTGAAGCGAGTTAATGGGAAAGTGCTTAGAAACAATAAACCGATGTTGATTCACAATTAATATAGCGGGGCCAGGGCCCCGGGTCGAGGCTCGGAGCCGTTTTCCGTGAGCGGCGCTGCAGATAGCAGCGACCGGCCGCACGTTTCCGTTTCTCGCGGTCTTATCTCTCCATCAGGGGGCCACGCCCCCCACGGATTACTTAGCCCCGGGCCCCTTCGCCTCGAAAGCCTTTAATCTCCATTTAAACGATACTTAACTTTTAATTTCGCACAGCGTCAATTGACGGTTTTTCAACTTTGTTGGACCACTGAACGTCAACAGGCGCACACTCGGAGAGGCCTAAGCTGGGCACCACAGGTGTATTAATGTCTGTAGCTTCCGGTCAATACTCGTGCCATTTCAAACTTCACTGCTGAAACATGATTTCATGAATATCCCGCAATTTATGGAGACACAATGGAAACTTAACAAGAATTGGCAGCAAACCGCATCAAAGAGAAAATAGAAAGTGTCAGAGGAACCGGAATTGAATCGGTATCCCTTCTGTTTCGCACCATCACCAACCGCCACTTGCTTGTAATTTGAGGTTTCCAGGTTGATATGTTTTTCCAGCCATGAAAAATATAGTAAGGCAGTTATTCGGTGCTTCACATGTCAAGAGCCCAATGAAGCTGCTGCAGCCATGCTCCCATGTTATAGTGTTTTCCCATCTAACTCAACCTTTTTCACCTTGAATACAACTTTTGGTTCACCTATTACCTTCGATAAAGAACCATTTGAATCGCCCAAGAAAAAAAAATTACCCCCTCTCAACATATGAGGGTTTATTGAAGCACCGGGTCTTCATTATGTAGAATACCATTTCACCTATATCACTAAATGATAGATTAATTATTACTATGCATTATCATAATTCCTATCAAGCAGTCTAAATTATTGCCTTTTGAAAGATTCAAGTCGATATCTTTAAAGGGAGCCGAGTTATATAACTTCAAAAACCCTGTTCTTCTTCTCCTTAATCAGTTAGGCATTTCCACCTTCACGGATTGACTTGAAATTTTGCACAGAGCTTCGTTTCAACATCAGCCAGTGCCTTTTGAAAGGTTTAACCCATTATCTCAACCCAAAAACTTTTAGAAACAAAAAACTGAAATTTAGGCTAATTTTGGCAACTTTGACGAGTCTACAGCCTGGGTAACCGGCCCAATCGACTTGAAATTTTGCATAGACCTTCTTTATAAAATGACCCACTTCAACAACAAAAACTCTGCAAATTCTTGACACAACGGTTCATTATCTTCTTTGTACAGATCACCCTTCTGTCTAGATCACTAGGTCAAAATGTCTAGATCCTAAATGTTAGATTAATTATTATTATCAATAATCACTAATTATTAACAATTTTATCAAGTACCTAGAGAAAATTATTATAATTTATTGTTAGGTATTAATAATTTGTATTTATTATTAATAATTATGATTAATTAATACGATATAATTCTGGGGTTTTTAATACTACGTCGGTAATAATTTTTCTATAAAAGAAGTACCTACCAACAAACATTCGAAATTACCTTCATTTCCGTAGCACGAAACGCACCTCAGAACAACCAACTCGACATCACTTAAGCCATATGATGTTCCAAAGATCTTGTTAGTATGAAAATGGACCTGTATTTCAACAGTTTGATTCCCGATCCTGTAGTGAGGCACTATCTTTGAGCCGTCATTGTGAACGAACGGCTGGTCGTACAAAGCTGCGGATGGTATTAAAAAATTCTACGGAACAAACTCTATCTAAATATGAAATAAAAAACATACCGTTTGATGGGAATTTTTCGAGATATGGAATTTTCAAAATTTCAAAATTCGTTTTGAACCCCTTCCCCTTGACCTAGGGTTATGAAAAGTTTCGAGGATCATTGTGGGGCTGGTCCAAACCCAGAAACCAAATTTCGTAATTTTAACTCAACGCTAACTGGGCAAAGTGGCGCGGACGGCGGACGGCGTACGGCGGACGGACGGATTTTGGTTTATTATCTTCGATAATGAACCATTGGAATCGCCCAAAGGAAAAAAAATTTTAACCCCCCCTCAAAATTTGTTGGTTTACGTTTCAAGATACGTAGATTCAGAAAATCGAATAAAAAAAAATCCGTCCGTCCGCCGTACGCCGTACGCCGTCCGCCGTCCGCCGTCCGCCGTCCGCCGTCCGCCGTCCGCCGTCCGCCGTACGCCGTCCGCCGTCCGCCGTCCGCGCCACTTTGCCCAGTTAGCGTTGAGTTAAAATTACGAAATTTTTTTTATGGGTTTCGACCAACCCCACAATGGTCCTCGAAACTTTTCATAACCCTAGGTCAAGGGGAAGGGGTTCAAAACGAATTTTGAAAATTTGAAAATCTCATATCTCGAAAAATTCATATAGAACGGTATGTTTTTTATTTCATATTTAGATAGAGTTTGTTCCGTAGAATTTTTTAAGACCATCCGCAGCTTCGTGGGACCAGCCGTTCGTTCACAATGAGGGCTCAAAGATTGTGCCTCACAACACGATCGTGTATGAAACTGTTGAAATACAGGTCCATTTTCATACTAACAAGCTCTTTGGAACATCATATGGCTTAAGTGATGTCGAGTTTGTTGTTCTGAGGTGCGTTTCGTGCTACGGAAATGAAGG